>NW_015148979.1:1116718-1126842 GCF_001465965.1 Polistes dominula | reverse complement strand
TCTTTACTGAAAAAAAATAGATCGTTTAAATTAATAAGTTTGTTTTTTTCGTAATTTTTGTATATTACGTATTTATTGTTCGATTCAAAAATTAATTACGTTCGGTATGACACCTGTGTTTAAATAAATATGTAATAAATGTAATACATGAACAAATGGTTTAATTATTTCTTTACTGAAAAAAAATAGATCGTTTAAATTAAATGGATTATTTTTTATTCTTTTTACGGTTGAAGAATAGGTATACATGAAGTATCGACAGTTAAACGTGTTTGACGACTATATCCGTCATCGCTTGATTATCGCGACACATACCGAAACGCACTCTGCACACAGATTGCCACACTTAACTGGTTAATGTTAATTAATTATATAAATTTTATATAAATATATTATTGATCGTATTATTATACGTTTATTCATTTCATTGATTAAATTTGATATTTAACATGCATACATATATGCGTAAATACTTGAAATATTAAAATTTCATATCACCTTCCCAACGATAAACTAAAAGTATACAAATAGTTTGACATTTCTAGGATAATTTTCTTATTATCGATAGTTCGTTAGTAATATAAACAAAAATTACACACACACAATAGAAGAGCTTTCACAGAGGACAATGAGCCAGTCTTATTATGGATTTTGAAAACGACGGTACGTAAAATTTATATTCCGTGTTCTTTAACTACAATATACATTTGATTTGATTAATTAACAATTATTTTAATACTTTTATGTATTCTATTAATATATTTAGAATTGTTTACAATAAATTACATATGTTTTAACGTTTCTACTTAGCGGTGATTTTGAATTGAAAATTTTCATCTGAAATAAAATAACAGATGGATATTATTTGATATTCGAAAGATATAGGTATATATCTATTTTTAAACAAAAATTTACTTTGTGTATTAAATTGATACTAAAAGGTATATAAATAATAGTTAAAACGAAAGATGATGATTTTTAATGACAGATATTTTCTTTAGAATTATTTTTGTATTTGCTTAAATTCATTTGTTATAAATAATCCTTTCTAATTAAAATCATTAAATATATAATAAGAAGACGCTCACTAAAGTTGTATATATAGACACACACACACACACGTGTATACTTCAGCTGTAAATAGTAAAAATCGTAAATTTTGTTTAATATATACATATATATTTTTATTAATTATTTTTATTATTGAAATATATTTATATATTAATATTATCTTAATATATATATATAAATTACGTGTCACGTTGTTTGTACGCAATGGACTCTTAAACTACTGAACTAATTTTAATCAAATTTTACACACTGTGTGCAGTTTCATTCAACTTGAAAGATAGGATAGTTTATTATAGTTAATTATATAGTTATAATTATAATATTATTATATATTAATTACTTATATATTAATAATTATTGTGAAATATATTTTTGAAAAACAATAAACAAACAAACAAACAAACAAACAAATGTTTACGTGTTATATAATTGGGCCGAATTCATTAAGCAGGTTGAGAAACACTGAGTTAGAGTTTTCGAAATTTAACATTTCGTGTGCCAGAGTAGTTGCAGCCGTTGCCATTTTATCACTGGCGCTTTGCAGATATGCATTCATATGCAGCCTCTCGTCAATCAGTGGTCCAAGATATTTTAGGGAAGAGATCTGACCGTGACGGTAATTTTATATAAGTGCATACACACACACACACACACACACATATATATATATATATATATATATATATATATATATATATTTTTTATTCATCGTTTATCATTCTCTTTCTTATGCAACAATTTAGAAAATGTAGTAAGAGAAATGATATTAAAGAAAAATGAATAAAATAACCATGACATTAATAAAGGACATAATCTAAAAGGTTGAACGTACTGTTCTTGACTTCGGGAACTGGTTTAAGAAAATAAATGGCATTGAGATAATAATAAAAAAAAAAAGGCAATTTCAAAGGCGAGCATTTATTAATACGATTTCTTTTTTATTTTTATGAGTACGATAAAACATTATTAAACGTAGGATAATAATGTCATAATGTATGGCACACGTTTTTAATTTAAGCCCCCATGTGCTTTTTTTTTTCTCTTAAATATCTGTATATGTGTATATATATATATATACGTATGTGTACATACGTGTTATATAGTATATTTGTAGAAATTTTACGCTTTGTACTTTTCACGTTGTTCTTTGTATTTTTATTACTTTAAAATAATAAAAGCAAGCATATGTGTTATACGAGTTTGACAAAAAGAAAATAAGTATAATGTACATATTCCGTAATTAAGTTTATAATTATTAGAATCTTTTACATTTATGAAGTTTCTCAAAATGAAGTTTAATTCTAAAGGACTTACGTATGGTTATACATATACATATACATATGTATGGAAAATATTACGAGATGATATAAATTACTTTAAAATATTAAACGCATCATATTTACAAATGTCCGACTAACTTTATAAATCATAAACACACAATTTATATCACTGCGTGTTTCATATGATGATACACAAAAAAATAACATTGTTTAATTTATAATTGGTATTTTAAATTAAAAATAACAAATAAGAGTTCCCAAAAATTGAAAATACTTGAACGACAATTACAAAAGTTTCATTTTTTATTGATACATTATTAACAATTCCAAATTGATTACTCATCACTTATAAACATTTACAAAGACAGATGATTTAACCTTAACCCTTTCGTTACTATGAGCCACTATAGTGGCCCTCCATAAAATGCCATGTATTTTACATACAATGAACATATGCAGTTATAACATATCAAATATCTCATTATGGACGTGTAATTTTAATGTTTTGTATCTTTCAATGAAAAACCGTAAATATCAGCACCAACATCCTCAAAAATAAATTGCAGTTTCGATTTATGCTGCACATATTAATAGCCCTTACAGTAAAAGTTGCGCCACAGAAAACACACCCGTAGTAAAAGGGTTAAGGGTGAATTACGTAATTAAATAAAAAAGAAAACTCGATCTTCAACAAATGTTATTTAAATGTGAGAACTAAAAGAGAAAAAAAAAAAAGAAAAAATAGATAAAGACGTATAAATAATCGAGTGAAAGAAGCATCTCACGATCTGGAGAGAGAGAGAGAGAGAGAGAGAAAAAAAGAAAGAAAAAAAAATACCAACGAATCGGTTGCTCCCCTTAATAACGAAGATTACAAGTCTAGTCTAGTCTCGTCCTTCGAAAAAGAATTATATTCTTTATCGGTACGTTTACGGGTTACGGTGGTTCTGTGTTCTCTTATCCTCTTTCCCTATACCTTCTTTTTCGTTTCTTTTATTTTTTTTCTTTTTTTTCTTTTTTTTTATCACCCATTCCATTTCTCTATTCTTTAACCCCCCGTTGCTCGCGAGCACGCTGATACTTTCGTGATAATGGATCGTTCGTTTCTCTCCTATATATATATAGGATATATATATATATATATATATTCTCTCTCTCTCTCTTTTTCTCTCTCTTTTTTCTTTTGTCGTGGTTACCAGCTGGTCCCAGTTTTTTCCCATACCACCACTGACCCACATTTTACAAACGCATATTTTTTTCCTCCCTTTCTCTCTCTCTCTCTCTCTCACTCTCTCTCTCTCTTTTTTCTTCTTTCTTTTCTTTCTTTTTCTCTCTTTATCTACCCATTTTATAACTGCGGTGCAAAAGAGTCGTAAAAATATACATATATACATGCATACATACATACATATATACATACTTTTGCTACCATCGCAAGGTCGCATACTCGAGGATGGGCTTTGAGTGATAAATGACTGAAAAGTGTACGAACAGTTAAAGACTTTGGGGGTGAGAATAAAGGGTACGGGGGTTTGAAAGGTAACGAAAAAAAAAAACAAAAAAAAAAGAAAAGAAAGGAAAACATAAAGCTTTGCATTTTCGAATCGGCCAAGGCCAAATGGCGTGAGGGGAGAACACTGGCAATGAACTTTCGACATCGAATCGAACGTACAATAATCGATCTATATATTTTAATCCTTATAACCTTTTTTTTTTCTTCGTATTTTTTCTTTTTCTTTTTCTTCTTTTTTCTTTTTTCTTTTTGTTTTGTTTGGCGGGTATAACGGATAACAGATAATTCTCGTGGCTTTGTTTCAAAACTTTCGTTTAGATTATTCTTCGAATTTTTGTTCCTTCCAATAAAAGATAAAAAGATAATAGATAAAAGATATATATATATATATATTTAGATTATAAAGAGAGAAATATATAAATGCTGAAATATAAATTTTTCACCGCACGCTTTGATGAAAAGCTTTCTTCGATTTTCAACGAGTTAATGTGAAAATGTCGGGTGCTGCCAATCTTGTTGAAGTCCACAGTTTGTTTTGTTTTCTATTTATTCTTTTACCAGTTTTTTTTTTCTTTTTCTCTTTTTTTGTTTTTTATATATTCCCCCTTTTTTTTTTCTTTTCTAGGGTTGACCTACATTTAAAAAAAAAATCCCTCCCTCTTCTCTCTTTCTCTTTCTATCGTTTTTTTTTCTCTTCATCTTCTTCATTTTTTCTTCCTTTTGTTTTTGTTTTTTTGTTTTTTCATTTTATTTTTTTTTTTTTTTTTTTTTTAAAGAAGTCCCGTTGTAAAACGCACAAGGAGACCTTACTTCACGATCCAAGGTTGCGTCAGGAAAATGAAATTGAATGTAAAACGGCAAGTGTTTACCCGTAAAAGTGTAAGAAACGAAAAAGTTTTTCTTTTTTCTTGTTTTTTTTTCTTGTTTTTTTTTTTTTCATTTCTTTTCCCTTCTTTCGATCCCCCGAACAATTGGCAATAAAACTTCGTTCAGAAGGGTTCCGCAACCTCTTGAAACAGGATTTCGCTTTTAACTCTAACACGTTTATACTGAAAAATGTATAGGGGCTTTTTTTACTTTTTCGTTTTTTATTTTTTTGTTTCCCCCTCCCCTCCCCTTTTTCTCTTTTTGTAATAAAACGTCAGTGTTAATGTTAAACGTTGGATCCGTCCGTTTTCGTGACAATTTTGTTAATAATTGTTAACCGTTTGTTTTTATTCTTTTCTTCTTCTTCTTCTTCTTTTAATTTTGTTAAGTTTTAAAAGAAGATAAAATAATAATGAAAATAATTATAAATCTTAGTAAAAATCGTACGATTATTATTAAACTTGATAAACATTAATGAAGGAAGCAATGAAGATCTTAGTCGTTAAAAAATTCAATAGAAGTTAATTGCCATTGAAACTTTCAATGGTGTACGAAGCCATTCGAGAACGTAAAATTGCCAATCTGTAACACCGAAAGTCAGTAAATCAGTATTTACGGTGTATAAGAAGGGTGAGGGAAGAATCTAACCTACCAATTGCACGATATTTATACTTAAACGTTAACAGTATTATTATGAAATAAATGAAAGAAAAGAAAACATTAATGTGTTTTAATAACGATGTAGTTTATTGCAAAATATTTCGAAATACAAATTTCGAAAAATTTCTGCAGTGGGGAGAGGGGAATGATCGTTAATTTTATTCATCGAATTTTATCTAATCGTTTGTTTTTTTTAAGTGAAAATTTCTTTAGAATCAGGGTGATTTGAAAATCGTGAAACGGAAGAACGTGAAACCGATGAAACAAAAATAATTAATTAATTATTTAAATTCAATATATAATTTAATTCTATATATTAATTAATTAATTAATAAAATTCTATACATAAAAATTCATTGTCACAATATGTTTGTCCAGTAATAATTCCGAAACTACTCAACTTATTTTAATGAAATTCATTTTATTTCACGCGTGATTTTGTCCAACTTAGCACATAGCACAATTTTCATCTATTTTTATGTATTTTTTTATTACTAATTTAAAGATTTTTATTTAGAGGTTATCCAGGTTCTGTAAGGTTCTTTCAATAGATGGCGCTGTATTACAATTCAATTATTTCGAAGCTTGATGTTTTTTGAAAGTTTCACTTCTAACTGTGTTGTGATCTGCACACATTTGTCTTTTGTTTCTTTTTTATCTCCCTTTTTAAAAAGATAAAATAATCTGACCAATTTAAGGATTGAAAAGTAACGAACACTCATTGTCAGTAGTAACCATAATTCCATTCGTGGTTTAGATGGATCGTTTTAGTGTAAAATCTCTCTCTCTCTCTCTCTCTGTTGCAAAACGTGACTAGATTTTGCTTTTACGGATTAACCGAAAGGGAGAAATGAATGAGCAAAGAAAAGAAAAACCCCGTGCCCTTTTCATTCCTCTCACTCAAAAAAAAAAGAAAAAAAAGAAAAAAAAGAAAAAAAATAGGTAAAAGAAGAGAAAAAAGTTTCTAAGCGTAATTTAAATCGCATTCAATCACGATTTACTCAAAATGTATTTAAAAGGGAATGTTTGATTGCACTTTTATTTGTAATACATATAGTTCTAATACCCATTTAGAGTAAATTCGTCTAGTTGTTGTTAGAAAGTAGGGTTATCCCTAGAGACGATTGCGGTATGTTACCGGAACTAACCGTAAAATCTCATAGATCACGTGAACGTCCATTTGCACGGAGGTTGGTCCCTAGAGGATGTACAAGGAGATGTGTCCAGTTGAGTTAGGACATTTTTTTTATAAATCTAGTAATACTATTTGATATCTAATAAAATATCCAATTAATTTCTGATTTTTTATTATTTGTATTTGTATTTTTGTTTTGTTTTGTTCTTTCAATACTTCATTTCGATAAAATGTTCCAACAATTCGAGATGAGTTAATAAATTTATCTAATAAAATATATTTTGTTCTTCAATTAATTTCTGATTTATTATTATTATTTTTGTTTTGGTTTTTCTTTTTTACATACTTTAATTCAATCAATTTTTCAACAATTCCAAATGACGTTTCAAATATATCTAATAAAATATCCAATTAATTGTGATTTTTTATTATTTGTATCTTTTTTTTGGTTTTGTTTTTTTCAATATTTCATTTCGATCAAATGTTCCAACAATTTGAAAGAGATGACGTTTTAAATACTTTAACAATAAAATATATATAATATAGGTTCATATATATTGGAATTTTCGTTAAATGGAAGATACATTTTTCTACGGGTGTAATATACAATTGTACATATATGAATCGTCGTTGTTTACATTCAAAGAGAATACGATAAAGTTTAGTTTTTAAGATATGATCTTTTTAGAAAGGTCGATTTATTTCTCAGTGATCTTTGTACGTATCACAAGTGGTATTATAGGTCGGGTCAAGAGATGCTTACACGAATGGACCTTTCTTTCGAGGACTCGATCTCAACCTAAATCAACGCTTAATGTTCTCGTTAAAATGAGTAGAGAGAACAAGAGAGAGAGAGAGAGAGAGAGAGAGAGAGAGAGAGAGAACCGAAAAGTACCGTTGATATATATATAAATACAATGAGTGTGTATGTGTTCAAAGTAATTAATAACGCACCGATAACGAACCATTTTCACAACAGCAATAATCATTGTACGTTTTCTTCATTTTCATTATGTCAAAGTTTCATTCAAACTCGTTTAAAGTAATAAAACTGATGGGAGATGTCGATGGGGGAGAGGTGTCCTTTCAACGTAGAAGATCTGTCCAAGTTATTCAAAGAAGATTAATCGAATGAAAAGCATCGTTGAATGCTAATTAAACCGTGCGATAATTACTATCCAGTAATTAGAAGTAAATTTACAAAGATTCAATTGATAATTCAAATTTCTTACATTATACGTAAGTGTTGTTTTTTCTTTTATTATTTGTTCACCTTTTTCAAATTTATATTATTACAAAAATCAAAATTAAATCGTTAAAGGAATAATATTATCAATTTTCATTTTTGACTGTTTAAATCTACAATTCGATGTTTGATAATTTGTAATATGAGGGATTGTTTGTACAATTAATTACAACATTGAATTAAATTATTACCAAAGTAATAAGTATAATTTATTTAATGACTAGGGGAGGGGGTGTCTCGCCACGCGTTCCTGTGGCTCACAATCAGTCCGATACACACATCTTTAAGTCATAATTCACAATAAAATAATATTGCGATTATAAATTGAGATATAAACTATCCTATCTTTCAAGTTGAATGAAATTGCACAGAGTGTGCAAAATTTTATTCAAATCGGTTCAATAGTTTAGGAGTCCATTGCGAACAAACAACGTGACACGTCATTTATATATATTAAGAAGATATAAAAATAATTGTATTATAATTATTTTCATTTCTTTTCTTTTTGACTTATTCCATTGTCATAATAATTGACACATTTACTGAATAAAGAAACTGTGAAAAAGAGAGAGAGAGAGAGAGAGAGAGAGAGAGAAAATAAAAAAGATGTTGAGAAAGAAAAAGTATAATATAACATCTAGTCGTAAAACAAGAAGAGTATATTTTCACACTTAAGTCACGTTCTCTTTCTCGATCTACTTCAATAGCCCTTAAGCTTTAAGTCCTACCACAGGTTTGCGGCAGCCCTGTTCTGTTTCTCTTCACCTCCCCTCGTCTATCCAATAGGGGGTTATTTTGTACGCTGGCTTCGTAAAAACGCGAGTTTCCTGTCGTTTGAAATATACGATGCACGTGTGTCTTCTTACACAGTCTGACCTCGAAGTCTGAAATGTCTTTAAAACTAGAATACTTTGCGGAAAAAAAGAAAAAAGAGAAAAGAGAAAAAAGAAAAAGGAAGAGAGAGAGAGAAAGAGAGAGAAAGAGAGAGAAAATACAAGAAAGTCAACAATAAGTTTTACCTCGAAAGAAAAAACACTCTCTTTCTATATACATAAACAAATAAATATATATATATATATATATATCGCTCTTTAAACTTTCACAAAATTTGCTGATACTAATTACCTATTAACGTTAAATGTTTTGTTTGCGTTTAATTAACCCTTAAAAGAGTAGCACATAAAATAAATCACGTTAATATTCTATCATGAATAAAATTTAAGATTAATGTATTATTTTATGAGTCAATTAGAAAAGTTATGTTAATTAACTGTTATACAAAGAGGGTAGTAGCTTAAAATAATTATTCGTATTTTATTATTAATGAAATTTTGTGATAAATATATATATTATTTTGGAAAAATATTAATTAGAAAATTGTTCGAAATAAAATTGATTTGGGATGATAAATAGAAACGTTTATTTTTTAATTTTGTTGATATTAAATTTCAATTAGTATTTTAAAGATCAAACGATTAATTAATTAAATCTTTCGTCAATTAAAACACTATGAAAGAAGAAGAACTTTTTTGTTTGCTCGAGATAAAAAAGAATGAAGATTTAAAAGAGATTCAATGTTAAGATATCCAATCCTTTTAAAGCAAAAAAAAAAAACAAAAAGTTAATAAACAAATTTAACGAATGCGGACATTAGTAATTCTATTCTTTTTTAGTAAGAAGCAAAATAAGTAAGGATGTAGCAGTACAAAGAAAAGTTTCAATATTACAAGTTCTTTAAGCTTTTTGCGGGTTACTCACGAAAGTTTCTAATATTTTAAAAGTTAAGTTTGTTTCACCATTCTTGGTTTAAAGTATCTTCTTCCGTACTTGTGAAAGCTCGACTTTAATATTTTTTTTTCTTATACTTCATAACCAAACTTTAATATTACGTTAAAATCAATACATATATATATATATATATATAGATTCGACAAATAGACATTCAATATTATTAATCATAAATAAATAGAATAATATATGGTCACATATTTTTACTACGATATAACGGCACAAAAATTCAATATAATATTTTATTTCATAATCAATAATATTAGGTCGAGTCATAAGTAACTTCCGATGCGGTTATGTAGAATCTATTGGAAATGATGATCCTAAAATGGATTTTCGATATCACTATATAGATGAGGATTCAGTTAGTCTTCTGTCAACTTTTTGAAGTAAAAAATTCTTTAGAATGGGTGTCATTTGAAAAAATGTAACGAAACGGTAGGCGGCTATGTAACGGAGCGGTGGGAGACAATGAAACGGCCACGATACTAAATAAGAAGCGAATACAATTATCCTACAGCAGATATTTTCTATTCGTCTCATTCTTTCGAAACTTAGTTTTTG
>NW_015148979.1:1094337-1112090 GCF_001465965.1 Polistes dominula | reverse complement strand
AAAACCAACATTTTTTTCTAAACAATTGCAAGATATCATTTGTCATTCGTTAAGTTTGAAACATTAAGCTAAATACGGTGATCTTTGAATGTACATATTTAAAGTTAGAATTTATTTTTATTTATATGTTTACACATAAAAATACAAAATTTCTAATATATTAATTATTATTTATTTCCAGAGTAATAAAACATAAATAAGTCAGTCAATTTAATAATATTACGAGAAAACGTCACTAAACAATATATATTTATTATTTGTTATTTTAGTATAGTACAGGTGTGTGTGTGTGAAAATAATAAGAATAGAAAAAAGAATAATAATAACTTTTTTATTGTTTCTATTAACATTTCATTGAGTTAAGGTATCCTTTGACGAGGTGTTGAAAGAATAAAATGAAGGAAACATCGACGGAAAAGGTTATAGGTTAGAAACTGACGGAAATTCTCTTACTGTAGTACGATATTTACTTCTCTATTTCTCTTGGGAGATTGAATTCTGACATAGTAGTTGCCTTCTTTGTCGATCGAAATACTCTCTGTTGAGGTTTAGTTGTGAAATTTCTCTACTATCAGTTGTTAAAAATCGACTGAAAATCTATTGAAAGATGAAAGAAAATAAAGAGTGAGATGATAGTGAAATAGATAGATAGATAGATAGATAGATGAAAATGAAAAATCTGCATTGTTGGATCTCTGTAGGTCTTTTTCTCCACTTTTCATTGAAACGTTTGAAAGAATAGCGTCAGAGTTTCGCTTTTATCTCTTTTTTTCTTTCTTTTTTTGCTTTCTCCCTTTTCTTTTCTCCAGCGTCAACATATTTACATACACGTAAAGTTATCCCACTTTTATCTTCTCACTAAAACTGAAGAACTCGTTGAAATTATACTATCTCTCTCTCTCTCTTTTTCTCTCTTGTCTTTATAATTTGCACGTAAACATTTTTCTACATTCAAATTCTTACTAAAGTTAAACGTTTCAAAATATTCTATATCAAATACTTATATATATATATATGCATCAATCGATAGATCTCTTTTTTACAATAAAAAATAAAAATAACGTAAATTTTGTACTTAAAATCTAAATCAATGTGTTCTTAGATAATTTTTTGTACATTTAGTTACAATTTATCCAATGAAAATGAAAAAAAATGATCGATCGTAGAAACGATATAAACGATTATTCGCAAACTGAAGAACTCTCATTGAAATGAAACTTTTATCCTTTGTAACATAGCTTGAATATTCTCGTGTACAATATTATTTGATTTATTGAATATTTATCAAATTGTTGATAAGTAATTTGATATCTGTTTTGTCAAGATCGTTTTATTTTTTTATTTTTTTTTATTTTATGATACAAATTGAAAGGAAAATGCATTTTCATAAAACATCAATATTTTATCAACAACATGTGTAATCTTAATACGAGATATACATAGAACAGAATCGATCGTGGAGATCGAACAATCGAAGCTTAAAAGCAAATAAAACTCTCTCTTACACTGTTATAAATCAATTTAAACATTCCAATGTACACGACCATGTGATTATTGAATATTTCAAAAAGTATAGATATACGTATTTAACATTTTTTTTTTTTTTTTTTTATAAATAATCAGTATTAATATCTCGTTATTAATTATCGTATTAGTTTTCTTTTTTTCTTTTTGTATAAAAGAAAAAACGAATTACATGAGCCCAGTCACATCAAAAATAATAATGTTATTTATCGTGTGTGTTATTTTATTTACAATTATTTATTCTATCACTTGCGTAATAATTTGTTGATTTTTTAATTAAAAAAAAAAAAAATAGATGTGTGCAAATCACACACGGTAGAAGTGAAACCTTCAAAGAAAACCAAACTTCGGGACGTGAATATATCGAAACAATTGAATTGTAATACAACGCCATCTATTGAAAGAATCTTACAGAACTTAGATAACCTCTAAATAAAAATCTTTAAATTAGTAATAAAAAATAATTAAAAAAAAAAAGTTGTGCTATGTGCTAAGTTGGAACAAATCACGTGAAATTAAATCTATTTCATTAAAATAAGTTTAAGTAATTTCGGAATTATTAGTTGACAAACATATTGTGACAATGAATTTTTATATATAGAATTTTAATAATTAATTAATTAATATATAGAATTAAATTATATATTGAATTTTATTAATTGATTAATTATTTTTGTTTCATCGGTTTCACGTTCTTCCGTTTCACGATTTTCAAATCACTCCGATTCTAAAGAAGTTTTCACTTCGATAAAAACGGTTACATAAAACAAATAAAAAAAAACCTTAACGCCCTCTGTAATACAAATGTAATCTTTTTATTGTATTCCCTATAAAATTATATAACATAAGTTAAAAAAATCAAAGAAAAGAACAATTTTCCTAGTTGACATTACTAGACAAAACCACACTGCTATTCGTTACGCTACCAATAAGAAAAAGAAATTATGAAATAAAACAGAATAAGTGAATGATAAAAACTTTTGCCAAACTTTTACCTCTCTGTTTTTTTCGCAAATGGATGGTCATCTAAATTTTTTAAAGATTCCAATATATAATCCTCATGGACCATTACAAGTTTACAAAGTTTGAATAAAAATCTGAGCTTAGAAATTCTAAAGTAGTCCTTATTATTATCTTAATATATATATAAATTACGTGTCACGTTGTTTGTTCGCAATGGACTCCTAAACTACTGAACCAATTTGAATCAAATTTTGCACATTGTGTGCAGTTTCATTCAACTTGAAAGATAGGATACTTTATATCTCAATTTATGACTTAAAGACGTGTGTATCGGACTAATTGTGAGTCACAGCAACGCGTGGCGGGGCACCCCTAGTATTCTTATTAAATTTTAACATTTTACCAATATATATAGTATTTGTATGTTGCAAATATGAAATTAGATGATCGATCGAGGAGACCAAATAGTCCAAGCTTAACGACGACAGTTCGGTGCTTTAGAAACAAGTTTACGTCTCTTCCAGATTGATCGCAACGTTGAACTTTAGCAAGAACCATGAGAATATATCATTTGCCTTGTCGGATTGCGGATTGTAAAGCTTTCGAATCGCACTCTAGAGTCGTTTCGATGTAATACCTAGAGAGAGAGAGAGAGAGAGAGAGAGAGAGAGTTCTTTCGAAATATACATATGTATATGTACTATACCTAACTACGTACAAAAGACCAAAAGAATTCTGCCTTCTGTTTCGTTTGAATTATAGACGCCTTGGAAACTCGACGTTGCTATTCGTTTCGAGGAAAAGATCCATACAAACGTATCCCACTTGTATTTTTATGTACATATATGTTACTGTATATGTGTATATATATATATATATATGTACATATGTATGCATATTCTTATACAATGTACTCTATATAGTTAAATGTATATATAGAAACATATACGTATACTTATATTTTATCCTTACAGGAATCTATTTATTATGTTACATACCATTTCTGTTCTCACCTTTGTCTTTCTTTTTATTCATAATTAAATAACAATCTTACAAACCTAATATCGTTCTTTTTTTTTTTTCACGTCGATATGATGGTCGATAAAAATTCTAAAAAAAGATTACTCGTTCATCTTGATATTAGAATTAGATATTATTTATGAAGAAAAATCAGTAAAAATTGTTTATATATTGTTGGTTAAGTAAATGTTATGTCAATTGATCTCAAATAGATTTTTGATTAGATAATGCATAAATTATATGATTTATTGATATATAGATATACTTATTAAATGTACATATATATATATTTATCCTCAATAGTCGTGTGTAATATTGAAACTATGTTCATAATCACCAACAAAATTTCATTTGCAATAAATTTATATAATGAATTTTCGATACATAGATTATGTAGTTTATAATAAATCTGATGTCAAAAATTTATTACCTTTATTTATTATATATCTATGAGTAATGATCTACACTTTTCCTTTTCGCAATAAAATTTGGACTTTTATGGTTTGTAATATACATTATGTGCGTTTTATGTTTATCTCGTTCGATTTTAATATATTTTTTTTTATTTTCCATGTAGAAGATAATTTAGATGGTTTTAGAAGTTTGCCGGAAAAATTAAATTTTTCTAATATATATATATATTATATAAATAAATTTTATTAATAATATTTATTTATATATATTTATATTTATATATAATATTAGTATTAATATATATAATAATAATATATAATTAATATTATTAATAAAATTTATTTATATAATATATATATAACAATTTTATATATTTTTTTCTTTTTTAATTTTTTTTTGTTCTCTCTCTCTCTCTCTCTCTCTTCTTTTTAATAATGAAAATTTATATATTCATATTTTGTCGTCGTTATTTTTTTTTATATCATTCCTCGAATGACGAGGATAAAAAAAAAATACAAAAAAGAGTTTTAAATTTAATTAGAATGTAACACGAATGATAGATAAAAGATTTAAAAAAATAAGGAGACAAATTGAACGTCAAGTTAGTATTAACGTTATTGCATGAAAGTCTTCTCGTAAAACGATTTTGCTTGGTTAAATTATAACGATAAAACGAAGGCTTTAGTTTAAGAAAGAACTATAGTAATGTCTAAGAGAATCACGTTTTAAAATTATTTCGTTCTCTTATTAGTTTTACGGAAATTTGTGTCAACAAATTTTATTTTCCCTTTTTTTTTTATATTGTATTACCACGAACAAAAATACATCTTTCATGTAAAAGTTTGTTTCTTCTTAAGCGACAAAGTAAATCCTAAGTTTAATCACTTCATTTATTAATTATTTGACATAGTAGTAAAGCTTTCTATCTCAGTATCTTTTTTTTTTCTTTCTTATTTTTCAATGTAACATTAAGCTTTTAATGAAATATTTAATTGGACCAAAGTCTAATTCAATTTAAATATTATACGCTTAGATTGAAATTAATCGTAAATTAAAATGTTTATTAAAACATTCATGTAATAATGTTCATATTGAAAAGTTTCAATTGATTTTTGTTTTTTGTTTTTTTTTTTTTTTTAATTTTATTCTCGTCATTCAATTTATATTATATTATATAGAAATATTGATTTGATAACATTTCGAAAGCTGCGAAATTTCGTTGGACGAATATATGTATATGTATAGAAAGTATATAACAGTCAAGAGGTTAACCATAACCACTAGATATCCAAAAGCCAAATGCAAACTAAATAAACTCATTTCCTTGAATCTCACGAATATGCATTTAAAAGGAGGGGGGAGAGAGGGAGTAAACAAGTTTACAAGAGAAAATGTTTTTAAAAATATAGAAAATAAATTCAATAAAAATAAATAAACAAAATGTTATACATGTATATTTAATTTCTTTAATTAATTTCCATATAATATTATGTCGAGTCTTAAATAACTTCCGTTTTTTATGAGACAAAGAATGGTGTTTCTGCGACTGATAAGTGCAAGACACCTTGAATTCTTTGTATTTGTTGGACGTATCTATTGAATTTTGCTCCAATATTACCTTTAAAAGGTTCATCAAAGTTGGAAAAACGTCTTGCACTCGGTTCATCTTTTAAGATCGTATCTCCAGAACGGAATTTTACAAACCAATTTCTGACTGTCCTATCAGTTATCAGTCCTGCACCGTATACGCTGCATATTTTTTCATTTGCCACTTTAGTGCTATTGCCTGGTTTCAATTCTTAAAGCATTACATGTCGAATATGCACTCTTTACTATCCATTTGAGTGGTTAAGAAAAACGGTTAAATGTAACATTGACTACATAAAGAAACATGTGTGCAAATCACACGTGTTAGAAGTGAAATCTTCAAAAAACTAAGTTTCGAAAGAATGAGACGAATAGAAAATATCTGCTGTAGGATAATTGTATTCTCTTCTTATTTAGTATCGCGGCCGTTTCATTGCCTCCCACCGCTCCGTTACATAGCCGCCTACCGTTCCGTTACATTTTTTCAAATGACACCCATTCTAAAGAAGTTTTCACTTCAAAAAGTTGACAGAGTGTGCAGATCACACGTGTTAGAAGTGAAATCTTCAAAAAACTAAGTTTCGAGAGAATGAGACGAATAGAAAATATCTGCTGTAGGATAATTGTATTCTCTTATTTAGTAACGCGGCCGTTTCATTGCCTTCCACCGCTCCGTTACATAGCCGCCTACCGTTCCGTTACATTTTTTCAAATGACACCCATTCTAAAGAAGTTTTCACTTCAAAAAGTTGACAGAAAACTAACTGAATCCTCATCTATATAGTGATATCGAAAATCCATTTCTTTCGGTGACTTATAATAGGTAAATACGAAAAATAGATTCTACATAACCGCATCGGAAGTTACTTATGACTCGACCTAATAATAAAATAATTATCTTTAATTTTTGTTAAAAAAAAATAAAAATAAGTGTTAATATAAAAAGTAAACATAATTTATTTCAATTAAATGTAATTCAAATAAATATAAAAGAAGAGGGGAAATAAAACGTCAAGCAAATTTGTTATTCGAAGAATCGATTCGAATGTTAAAGTGAGACAAGTCGATTAGGTTTGGAAATTAGTTTCGTTTTTCAATGTCAATCTGCATCCGATGAAAATGACCGGTTACCGTAGAAAAACGGAATGGAGAAGGAGGGAATACAGGTAATTACATTTCCTGATAAATGCGAAGCAGAGCAGAGCAGATCAGAGCAGAGCAGATGTCATTCAGTTTGCGATATTGGTTCCGATATTTATCGGTTTATAATAATAATCATAATAATAATAATAAATGTACATCCTTGAAAATGATCGTAACAAATTAAAATACATTTTTAAATTAATTATGATTAAGTAATAATTTGTGTTTTTTTAAATCGAGAAACCCATTAAATCTTATAATTTAACCAATAATATTCGACAGTTGGATTGATCGTTAACGAAGAAATTATTTCCTATAATATGTGTAATAATTATCGTATGAAAATTGTAACGTAATATCAATTGTTACAATTTCCTTTTTTTTTTTTTTTTTTTAACTAAATCCCATTGTCAAAGATTACATACAATAGAAAATGAAAAGAAATATATATTGTCTAATTGTTTAATTAAATATTTTTATTGCTCATATTATATTACATTAAACGATTAGATTTAGCTCAAGCGCAATAACTGTATCATCCCCCCTACTCCCTCCTTAAAATAAGAATTTAATTATTTTTAGCCACTAGAAGAAAATGAAAATATAAATTTAGTACGTATGAATTTCCTTAAACTTATCGTCTATATCGGTTTATTAAACAACATCCAAACGAGGATAGAGTTTGTCGAGAACTATACCAAGAATTTTATATACAAAGAAACTTACTACTTACTTGTATATGTATTATATTTAGATACTTATATTGAGTTACTTACTAGACATGATTCTATTTTATTTTCTTTTATTTTGTTTTTCCTCCTTCTAATCGTACAAAAAGAAACTTCCTTTACACGAGTAAATAAAACATTTCTTCAGAGAAAGTTTTCAAGTAATGAAAAAGGGAAGTACACTTGTTGTTAAACTTCATTGGTAAATACAAAGTTAGAGAGATATGAAAAGGGAATAATTATTCACAATGCTATTTAAAATTAGGATCGTATTTAACAATGTGAAGGGCCTTTCAGAAAACAACGAATATGAATACTTAGTTAATCATTAAATAATTGTTAACCTAACTAAACATTTGTATTCGAGTAAACGCATGAAACATTTGGTATCGTTTCAAAGTTTAGACATAAGTTTTAGAAAATTGCAAACATTTTCTATCTTTCCATTTAACAGCAATTTTTGAACAAAATTAAAAAAAAAAAAAAAAAAAACAATTGTACTTACGTATTAACGCTACCACAGCAAAAATTCCGCTAATGCGCCAATAAAGAGCAATCTTGTTGTTCGCATCCAACAACCTTGTTGTTTGCACACAGCAGCCGTCAGGGTTGCATCAGGGTTTCGTCAGGATTTTGTCAGGGTTTCGGCAGGGTTATGGCGAAATTCGAATGTGACTACTTTTTATAAATAAAATGTTTTAAATTTTCAAAATGTTTTGATTTTAAATAAAGTTTTTTGTTCTATGATTTGTCGCAACAATTTAAGGGTGTAGATTGGTGCATTAGCGGAATTTTGCTGGGGTGACGTTAATACGTAAGTACCAACACAATTTATGAAAGGGAATTTAAGAATAAAAACACAAATTATTTCGATTTTTATTGACATTCCCTCTTAAATCTCCGGCCCTGTTTGACATCGAATTTTTCGCTCAAATAAGAAAAAAGGACTTAAAGTAAGGGGAAAGAGATAAAGAATGGATAGTCCTTCGATTGTTAGAAATATTTCACGAAGATAAAGAATACTGTCTAAGCGGTTTCACGTAAAGTACTTAAGATACTTCTTTGAGTTTACGTACAATAAGAATAAGACTTTTTAACAAAAGTGTCGCAACTTCCGGAATAAAAAAAAAATAAATAAAAAAGGACTAAAAAAGGATACAGTCGTTTCTGAATGCACCGTCACAACTTCTTTCTGCGTATCCTTCTAACGCGTAATAACATTGAGAAGTCACTTAAACTTTTCTCTACCATTTCAAAACTTTTTCTTCTTTTCTCATTATCTCTTTTATATACAGGATGTTTCATTTTTATTTCATTAAATGACGTCATCGTGTATTTTTTAAGATTAGAAATAACAAGAAAAATAATTTATTCATAATAATTGTTTTTTACATTATCTTCTTAATGTATATAAATTACGTGTCACGTTGTTTGTCCGCAATGGACACCTAAACTATTGAACCGATTTGAATCAAATTTTGCACACTGTGTGCAGTTTTATCCAACTTGAAAGACAGGATAGTTTATATCTCAATTTATAATTGCAATATTATTTTATTGCGAATTATGACTTAAAGACGTGTGTTTGGGACTGATTGTGGAGCCACAGGAACGCGTGAAGGGGCACCCCTAGTATTCTTATAAATTCCATAAACGATAATTCGAACTATTTATAACTTTTCCTATTTTTTGTTAAGACTTTGTATAATAAATTATTTACGATTTATATATATATATACAGGATAAGTCACGGAACGTGACGTTTCAAAATAACTCGTAAAATATTAATCGTAGGAAAAAATGTTTCCTTGCATGTTTAAACTAAATTAGGAAGCAAATGTATTGGTTAACGAAACGTTTTTTTAAGTTACATTTTTAAAAGAGACATCAAAGTCTTTTTTTTTTTTTTTTAAATGGAATGTCAAATTTTTTTTCTGCATTCGAAACAAAAATGTTTTTTTTTTTAATTTTTAATCGTAGAATATTCTAACAGTATTTTTGAATGAATACAAATGAAAAGCGTCCTCTGTATATTCATCGTTCAATTGAAATTATAAATTCGAAAAAATGCATTTTTTTTTTTTTTTTTTGATATTATTTCAACCAGAAATGAACGGGAATAAATTATTATGTATTAAATACATTTGTGTTTATCCAGAAAAAAGCTTCGATTTTTTGCAGTTCTTTTTTTTTTTTAATTGATATTTTACGTTTGATGAGTAACACGAAGAAGAAGAAGAAGAAGAAGGAGAGAAAAAAAAAATTATTGACCAAAGATCGGAACTTAGTTTCGTTTACATCAATAAAAAAAGAGAAAAAATTAAAAATGTGAAATGCCGGAAGAAATAGTAGCTTTTTAATACCCACACTATGTTCCTCTTACGTTCCACAATATATATATATATATATAGATGAGGAAGCAATCCTTTAGAATATTTATTACGGACGTAAAACGTTACCCACGTTGAAGAGTAATATCCTGACGTATACTGTTTATCGTATACAGGAACGACTTACTATCGAGTTACTACAACCTTACTCGAATTACGGTAAATCGTGAAAATTGGAGAAGCTAATATCTAACGATTTCCTATCAAAATATGAACGTAATTTTTTGTTTATTTTTTTTTTTATTCCTATTTTTCTATTTTTCTATTTTTCTATTTTTTTTTGGCTTTTTTTTCTTTGGTTTTTTTTTTTAAAGTTCTACAAATATCGATATTCACTTTTGTATTATAATAATCGTGAAAATTGTAGAAACCAATATATTTATAGTTTCATATTAAAACGTGAAAATATTTTTTTATTTTTTTTTTAGTTTCTTTGTTAGAGTTCTTCAAATATCGATATACAAATTAAATTTTGAATGATAATAATTGTGATAATTGTAGAAGTCATAATACTCAATGATTTCATATCAAAACGTGAAGATAATTTTTATTTTTAATTTTGTGTTTTGTTTCTTTATAAGAGTTCTTTAAATATCGATATACAAATTAAATTTTGAATAATAATAATCCTGAAAAATGAGGAATTCAATATCTTTATAGTTTCATCTTAAAAATGTGAAAAAACGGGGGGGGGGGTTTTTTTTTTTTTTTTAATTTTACTTTTCATTTTCCACATTTTAATATTGAAATTAGCCTTCAGATAAGATTTTCTCCTTTGAAAGATAAATTTCTACGTATACTCTACTACTGTTTAAATACGATAATAGATTAGAATCAGATCAGATAAGAAAAACAAATTTCACCACAAAGATACTTTCAACATTAATTAAATGCTTTTGAATAAAAGTGAATTGTTAATACAGCTAATTTTAGAATTTTCCAGTGATTATTTAGTAAATTTATCATGCTTTACTTATATACCTATATATATATATATATATATATATATATGCATAGGTATATAGCTATAGGTAGTTACATAATACGAATTAGACTGTCTACATATTTCTAGTACAGGAAAACGTGTAAATAAAGTTGAACGTAGAAACAACAGTTGCTATTTCCGTTGTGTAAAATAACCATAGAATCGATTTAAAGCTCTGGCTTTCGATCTTCTACAATGACGTAGGCAATCGGTCATACTGCTTATAGTTTACATTTGTACTATATATATATATGCATACATGTTATTATAGTCGAGGCTAGGTAATACGAAATACTGCAAGTAGTATAGCTCGGTATATGATCAAACGCAAAATTGAAAAAAATTGATAGATTTACTTTTGTTTCGTTTTTTTTTTTCCAGAAAAAGATTTTTATTCAATTTTTGACATACAAATAGAACAAATTTTAATAAAATAATCTGAAAATATTTGTTCATTTGTCTAAACTAAATTTATAAATAGAAACAGAACCAAATGTTAATATTGTTAAATATTATTTAATTAGATTGATATATTTAATGGACGATATAATTATATCGAAAATTGTGACAGTGAACTGACAAAGGGTTCCATTAGATTTTCAAAATACCTATTTTTTATTTAAACTCTGAACAGTTACAGGGATTCTCATTAAGATTGTAGACCATGCAAGTAGTAATACTCAACCATTTTCAAGAAAATAATTTTACATGCATTCTTATACCAAATATAATAAACAACGATGGATTGGAAAGTTTTTGAATTTAATATAGGCTTAAAACTTTACAGCCCTTTTAGTGGTAAGTTTAAATTTGTTCATACAATCTTCTTTTATTACTGGTATTATAACAATATTTTAAACATTTCTTTTAAAAAATCTCGAAAATGGTTGAATGTTAGCATCGAATCCTACAGTACAGTTTATTGTACTAATGAACCCTTACAACTGTAGGCATAGGAAGGTTTGATTAACCCTCTGTAAGTTCGCATTGATATAATTATCAATGCAATTAACTAACAACAAGTTAATACGATGAATTATATTTCAAAGAAATCTATCTCATATATTTTGCGAATGATCAAATACCGAGCTGAATTAAATAATACAAATAAATAACAGTATTCAACTCTACTGAAACAGCAAGACGTGATTTTTTGTTTTTAGCCGAAGCAGGAATCGCTGTTGCTGCGGAATTGAAACAACCTGAGGAAAGGACGGATGAAGAAAAAATGGCACTTTTGGGTAAACCGAGACTTGGTGAAGTGTCCAAAGCGCAAATTAGAATCAAAGAATCGAAGGAGTTCAAAAACACTGTGGATAAACTCGTTCAAAGGGCTAATGCATCGATATTGCTCGGTAAGTCTAAAAACTAAAAATATTATTCACAATTCTGACGAATTGTTGATTTTTTCTTTTATTTTCTTTTTTGTTTGTTTKTTTGAATCTATGCCAAAAAATAACATCTTCCGTTGTAACGTATTAATATATAATATATCAATACATGTTCAATCACGTAAACATTCCTAATTATAGAAATATATTCTTAATATATATATAAATTTCGTGTCACGTTGTTTGTTCGCAAGGGACTCCTAAACTACTGAACCAATTTTAATCAAATTTTGCACACTGTGTGCTGTTTCATCAAACTTGAAAGATAAGATAGTTTATATCTCAATTTTATTGTGAATTATTTGTTTATTAAACAAAAAATCATGATTATCTCCGTTAGTTCGATAAGATTCTAAACAGATGGCGATATAAGGTAATAGCTTATTTAAAAATCATAATATAATATATGCAAAATGCTTTATGGTTTATTTCCAAAGTTTAATTCGCTTAATGATTGTCACACGGTTGTGAACTCTAATTTGCTTTAGTAAAAGAAAATGAAAAAACAAAAGTAAAGAAAAAAGAATAATAGAAAAGAAAAGTTTCTTCAACTAGAAAATAGTTCGAGGAGAGTTCTTATAAGAAGGAAATGAATCGTCATCTTCCAAGAGATTACAGTTCGCAAGAACCATTAGTTTTTGAAAGCCATCATGTTAATCTTGTCATCACGGTTGAGAAATCATATTGTATTAGATTACCTTATTATTATTATTATCATTAAAGAAACTTTTTATAAGAAAAATAAATGTCATTGAAAAATTAATATTATTGTTTGTTATTTATTATCTTTCAAACTTTGTATTCGATTGATTGTAGAATCGTGATCATGCGTGTTTCCTTTTCAAATAATCGTATCGGGTAAATGTAATTAGGAATTTCTACATGATTGAACATGTATTGAACATCAATAACAAGTAATTTTTGTGACTATATGTATGTTATGTATAGATGTACTAATGAATGTTTCTGTGGTATGATTTATGCCATTCATAATATGATTATGATAATAATTATGGAAATATATTGTATTACGAAAACGTAAAAAAAAAATATATATATATAATATAGAATTTGATCGTTGCATAAATTTAACGTCAACAAAAGTTTCGATAGATATAGAAATATTTGATTTAATAATTAATTATAATATAATATTAATAATATAGAATTTGATCATTGTGGATATATTATACTTAAATACAAATTTCATATATCCAAATATTTATTTGATTTATATCGAACGTAAATCCGTATAATATATATATATATATATATATATATATATATATATATTTCACAATTCACAATCGTGAATACTATTTGAAATGCATTAGAATATGGTTACCTAATGGCATACACAGGTGCCTGGAATCATGTGAAATTCGAATAATTTGAAATTCAGTTCTTCTTGTGAGCTTTTTAATCGGACGAGGGAAAAGTCAAATGTTTCCACGTGGAAGGAAAGGAATGGAATGGAAACGAAACGAAAGGAAAGGATAGGATAGGATAGGATAGGGAAAGGAAGGAAAGGGAAGGAGAGCAGCTGAAATGATTGCTTTCACAAAGAGTGAGGGTGGTTAAAGCAAAAAGAGGGAATGAGAATGAGAATGAGAATGAGAATTAGAGAGAATGAGAAAGAGAATGAGAAAGAGAATGGGTCGTCGAAGCTAGAATCGACGAACAAAAGACACACCGGTATAATAGGGCAATCCGATAGCGAGTTTTCCGCAAAGCGATGCCGATTATCGAGAATGGCCTTGAGATGTAGTGGTAGTGGTGGTGGTGATGGTAGAGGTGGTCTCCCTTTTCTCTTCACATGACATTAGAAATCTACTCGTGCTATGAGATATGAAAGAATTTTCTATGTGTTGTTTCTTATATCGAACCTATGAGTTACATGCACCATTGTTTTTCCTTTAACGAACCCTTTGTCCGTTTTAAAGACCCTAAGCGTTTTTTCCCCTTAGGTACTTGAATACTTGTTTTTTCTCTTTCTTTCTTTCTTTCTTCCTATTCCTCACCTCTTCTCCTTCCACCACTTTTACTACTTTTTCGTACAACGAAGTGACGCCTTTGAAAAAAGAAGCAATGAGCCATTCTTTAAACGGCACAATTAAAGAAACTGGCTAAAGGTTTCTAGTTGTATATTAGACATTGCTAAAGAAAGATTCTTTTTTTTTTTTGTTTTGTCTTTCTTTCTTTCTTTCTTTGTTCTTGCGTTCGAATAGAACAAAGTTATTATTCGAAAGGTGCTATGTTGCTTTAAGTCAAATGACAAACTGACTGAACGATATATTTTATACGATTTTATTTGTATATTACACTTTTGTACAATAATTTATCCCTTTTTTCTTTTTTTGTGTGTTTTTTTTTTCTCTTTCTAACGTCGCAATCTCGGTTAAGTCAATTTTTTTGTTTCCTTTCCGCTATAAGTATAACTTTGTTACGGATACGCGAATGCGTTGTTAAAAGTTTGATCAAATATGAAATAAAAATAGAAAGAGAGTGAATGAACGCGTTAACAGCATCCACCCACCTCCACTTCCCCTGCTTCCCATTACTAAGAGTTTATGCAACTCGTTAACTCACTAGCCAGTTTCAATTCCTCTTTTCTCTCTCTCTCTCTCTCTCTTTCTCTCATTTCATGTAATTTTCCCTTTTGCAAACAAATTATTATGCATATATATATAATAATAAAAAAGCACCCGATAAACCAAATATTAGTGGTTGTTACCCCTTTCGTTAAATGTTATACGGTTTATCTTTGAATTACTTACACGTTAAAATAGTCCTCTTTTACAAGGCACAAGAATAAAAGGATTTTTCGATTGACAATGAGAATTATATGAAACGAGACAAAGAACAGACAGACAGACCACCCCATTCCCCCATCCTCCCACCCCTCTGTTCACCTGTTTCTATTGAATACACAAAGGAAGAACAAATGTATTATTAATTCGCTTAATTGAAGATGCAGAACTTGTATATTAGAACGTGGAGATGAAAATGAAAATATTGATCGTTCAACGAACAGATAGGATTGGCCTCTAAGTCCCTTAGCAGATCTTTGAAGATCTTGAATTCTCAAGACGATTCTCTGGATTTATTGAACGATATGCAAATAGTCTGTTAAGGCATTGGCAATGCGGTAGTATTTGAGTGTATCTCCCAGGATACGTGGATGTATCTATGGGTTCTTCAATAGTAAGATTTGACGTATCCCTTAACGGTGAAGACAATTTTAAATAGAACATGATATTGAAAGAGAAATAACAAAATACAAATAAACCAATTACTATTTAATTTATTATTGTAATATCATTGTGAGATAGAAAATATGGACAAATTGTTTGATTTTTATTTTCTTTTTTTTTTTTTTTTTATTTCTCTTTAACTCTCTTTTTATTTATTTATTTTAATCTGTATCTAATTATTTTATTATATATACAGTGATACAAATATCACTTTCTTTCTATTTAATTTATTTATTTATTCACATATATATATGCCTTTTTATTTACAAACATTTTTATCTAACACTTTCCTTTTATCTACTATTCTCTTTTTATCTATTAATTTGTTCATTCATTTATCTATATTTAAGTAACTCCCTATTTTCTATTTTTTTTTACTTAACCTAACACTTTTGTTCAGCCCGTGTATTTCTCAATTTTTCAAAAACACTTTAAGGAATGAAAGAAAAACCATAGTCACGAATTCCGTTCGTTAAAAAGGTACTTTCGAAGTTTCCGATATCTTCGTCGTATTGAGATCGTAACTCAGATTCCCTAACCCCACATTCCCATTCCCTATCCCTTCAGGGTGATTTTACCACTAGCTTTTTCTCTCGGCCAATGTTCTAGGAAGTAGCTACGTAAAGCTAGCTTACATACATACATACATATGTAGTCACTTGAAAAGTAAACTCGTAGAAATCCTGATATATTACTTACAGGTACCAGCTCCTGGAAGGAACAGTTTACGGAAGCATTGGCTGTCAGTGGTGGTTATGAAGAAGATGATGCAGAAGGTGGAGGTGGTGATGGTGGTGGTGGTGGTGGTGGAGTGTCATCTTCACCAACAACAGCCGATTATCTCATGCACTCTATTACTATCGTGTGGAAAGTACTTTTTGCTTTCGTTCCACCGACCGGTAAGTCACAACACTCACCTAAAATTACCTTAAGCATTTATATATTTGTGATTTTTTTGTGATTTCAACATATTCATTAACTATTCTTCATAATAACTATTTTTTTTAATTGCTTCGAAAGCAATTATGAATTTTTTATAATAGGTATTTTATATATTCGATATTTTATATTTTTTATAATATAAATAATATATAATTATATTATTATATGGTTGAATGTTGTTTATATTATTTTATATTGTTTTCTATATTGTAATATTAATATCTAATATTATATTAGGGCATAATTAGAATGAAGTATATTGTCATGGGGAACGAACATGTAGAAGGGGCCTCGGGGTAAACACCCTAAAGGGGTATAAAAAAATAAACTTCTTCTTCTATATAATTATATTATTTATATATAATACTATATAAATTATATTATTTATTATATTATAAATAATATATAATATATAAATTTTTTACAATAGATATTTTATATATATTCGTTACTTTATATTTTTATATTTTTAAAAATAATATTTCACACGAGAACGCAATAACTCAATCTTACAATTAAATATAGTAACTTATCGAAAATAACAATTCCTATTTAAAAAATCATAATTACAGTCAGAAATATTCTTCCAAAAAATATTATTAACCAAAATAATAACTTATTAATAACGTTAAAAATATATAAGAATGATGAAAATTAAACGGTGGCGAGAAATAGCGAGGGGGAATTATAAAGAAATAAAATCTAGGTTTGCGTAAAAAAAAAAAATAAAAACAAACAAACAAACCCCCTGTAAATCAAAACGATTCTTTGTACTTGGCAAGAAAAACTAGTAAAAAGTAAAAAATATAAATAATAAGGATTTAATTGTATACATATAAGTGTGCGTGTAAGCACTGGGTGTGGAGAGAGGGGTGGGGCGGGGGAGGGTGGAGGGGGGGGGTGAGAGCGAGCTGGAGGGTGCTGCCAAATCCGGCACGTTTACGTCACCCGTGGTTTTCGTAATAACAAAGAGAACTGACTGCAGTTGAAAACCAGTTGTGGTTTTTCGCCTTGTAATCGTCCTCGCCACTCGACCGTAAAGCTTCCGTACCGGTTAAATGCATGTAACGTGTCGACTGCTCAAACAATGGTGGTTTATGATCACCGAGGAAACAGGAGATAGATACATACATGGTTGGAAATAGGGGAGGAAGAAGTGGAGAACAAAGTAGAGAGAGAGAGAGAGAGAGAGAGAGAGAAAAAAAGAAAATATCATCTGTCAGTTATATACCGTCAAATTTCTTTCTCGACAGTATAAAAGGATAGCAAAACTATATCGTTTATTGTTCTTTTTAAAAAAAAAAAAAAAAAAAAAAAAGAAAAAAAAAAGAAGAAATTAAAACAAAACAACTTATTGATCCACGTTTAATTTGTTATTCGTTTGAAGTGGTTTTTTTTCTTTTTTTCTTTTT
>NW_015148979.1:1060211-1086619 GCF_001465965.1 Polistes dominula | reverse complement strand
TATATATATATATATATATTATATTTTAATATTATATATATATTATATTTTATTAATTATTTTATTAATAATGATATCATAATAATATCCTATGTATCGATTATATTTTCATAATTATCGAACAAAGTTTTGAGTTTCCATTATTTACAAGCTCAACAAGAAAAGTATTATATTAAAGTAAAAGAAAATACAACTACCAAAAGTATTGCGTTAAATATGTTCATTGTATATTCTCTATTGACATTTTTCCATTAAATATATTTCCTTTATTATGGTAATATTGTTTCTGAACTTCCTTCCTACACATAAAACTAATTGTTTATGTTTGTCCATTGATATATAACATCTAAAGAAATATTGATCATACGTTTATGAAACATCCTGCATATGTACATTGTCTGATAAATGTAAGAAATAATAACATTTACCATATAGTGACCCTTTTTGTCCAACAATAATCAATAATAATTAGTATCTTGTAATACTTAAAGGTACATGGCAAGTGAGGGGATAGGAGGAGAAGGATAAGGGGAAAAACCAATAAGTAGAGATAATCTAATGAGTTCTCTATCACCATATCTCTCAATTACGATATCGTACCAACATAGCAATAGATTTTCTAGCCAACGTTCATGACTTTAACCGGTAAAATGTTATTTCCTTCTGTAATTTCCGCAAACACTAATTTTAACCTTGTATGCATATATATATATAGAGAGAGAGATAGGTAGGTAGGTAGATAGGTAGATAGGTAACGTGAAATATCGACTCGTTAATTGTCCTATTTTTCTTCATTGTTTTGTATGTGTGTTAGAGGTGGTAAGGGTAGATATAGGGGCTGGGGGAGGGATAGGTTTAGGTGAGATCTATTATATCTCTTTTAGAGTAGTTTCAAATTTGTCAGTTCACTATTAGTTCAGTTAGTTTGTGAAATTTTCGCGTGACATGAATAACGAGTGATACACTATACGTATGCACACATGTATATACCTATATCACAGCCACGAAACGAAGGAAGCTTTTGTTCGTACAAATAACAGCAGTAAGTGAGTGAGTGAGTGAGTGAGAGAGTATAAAAATGTTGGTAGAAAGAGTGAAAGAAATATAACATATTTCACGAACGCGTTTTGCGGATAAACGTCGAAACGCATCTAGTCGAAAAGAGGAGGGTTGCTTTTATACAAAAATATTTTCATATGATGCTTTCGCACTTTTGCGATTTAAAAAAAAAAAAACGAAACACATATGTTGTTTTGTTATACGGTGAAAAAGAAATTTCTACGAGATACGAGACTAACTCGATTTACGAAAAATAAAAGGGGGAAAAAAAGCACACACACATGCGTGCACACAAGAGATAGAAAAAAAAAAAGGGGAAAAGAATAGAAAAATAAATATTATAAAAATGGGTTATAATAAGATAAAGGGCGTGAGAAATGTCGTCCATTGTGTACGATGCAATTAGTCTCGTGTTTACGCCCATCTAACCTAAACTTCTTGTCTTTTTTGGATTCTGAAAGGAACAATATGGTCTTCCCCCTTTTTGTTTTTTTCTACACATCTCAAATACTTCCTCCCTTAACTTCGCTACCCTTTGCAAGTTCTTCAACCATTGATTCGACTACAAACGTAAGATCAAGTTTCTCTATTTCTAATTTTATCTGGTTACCTATTAGAAATACCAATAAAACTTCGTTTTTTGTTTTTTTTTTTTTTACTTTCCCTTTAACTTCGGGACGAACAATTTCGTTGAAGAAAATTGTTGAAAGAAAAGGAAAAAAAAAAAAACGTAATAAAACAAACTTTTGTCTACTATCATTTCTACACTAGTAGAAATAGTATCCTTCGTCTTTTTAAAAAGTTACAATCCAACGAGAAAACTTATAGTCGATTGCTCGAAGCACAGGTGCGAAACATGTCTTTTCTATTTCTTTTTCTTCTTCTTCTTCTTCTTTTCTTTTACTTGTCCGTGTGTCTTTTTGCATGCATGACACTGGTCGACTTGAGAAACAGATATATTCCTTGTAGCTTTCTTCGTGTGTATGTATCACTATACCTGGTTATAACAATTCTCCGTCTGAGATTTTCTTTCATAGATATGTTCATACATATGTTCACGTGTAGATAACAGTATGTATATTATACATACTGAATGTCCCCAAAGTGATTTTACTTAACTGATAAATTCGAAAGTTTCTTTCTTTTTATTTTTATTTTACTTTGTTTTTTTTTTTTTGAAGTGAAAACTTCTTTAGAATCGGGGGATGATTTGAAAAAAATGAAACGTGGCGCGATGTAACGCGGCGATGAAACGGCAACGATACTTAAGTAAGAAGAGAAAAAGAGACAAACATATAGAATTAAGCCTGCGAGAAAATGAGATAGAATATATCTATACAATTTTTCCTATTCTCTATTCTATTCCTTTGATATCCTTTATCTATTCCTTTGTTATATGTGGTAACAATATTATAATAAATAAACCCTAAATTTGTCTACTTTTGATACTGTGCATTCGTCTCATTCTCTCGAAATTTGGTATTTTGAAGGTTTCACTTCTAACGTGTGTGATCTGCACACATGATATATTTGTTATATTATTTTTACAAAGAATTTGCATAGATAGGCTCATATTATATGTTACAATACTATAACTGAAGATTTATATCTTGTAAAATGAAAGATCGTGTTTTTATTAACCTATTGTTAAAATGTTCAACCTATCTTTGTCGTTATTATAACAATTTTAGAGAGAGAGAGAGAGAGATTGTAATATTATACAATATTGAAATGTTACGTTAATAAAGTATATTTATTTATTTAAATTATTCATTTTTCTCAGATATTAATTTAAGTTAAAGTTATAGGTGGTGTTGTTCGTTCACCAAAAAGTTTATAAACTATTGTAATATAAAATGTTTCTGTTGTTTTAATATTTTTTCGATTGAAGCAACTATTAAGGGATAACACCACTATAGAATTTTCAAAGAATCGATTTTATTCTTCATTTAGTTTTCGCAAAAAAAATTCCCCTCCAAAAAAATGCTTTTTTTTCAGGCTCTGTAATGGTGTTACCTTTTAAAACGTATACAGATTTATTTACGTGTACGTGTACGTGTATTTACCACGAAGAAAAAAAAAAAGTACGATCAAACTTAAACATTCATTTTCGTAGAAAACATATTTGAAATTAGTTTAATGAGATATTTATATATGAATTTTTATCTTTCTTATAAGATAGATCTCATTATTGATATTACGTAACTTCTCGACCTAGTTTAACAAAATTTATCTTACCAATTAGAAGAACTGTGTAGATACTTGATTTTGCTTACGACAAAATTCAAAGATCGTGTTCAAAATAAATGAAAAATAAAAAAAAAAGAGTGTTTGCTCGACTAATAAGGTATTATTTTTAAGAGTCATGTGAATTCCTTATTTAAAGTACAAGCAGCAAGAAGAAAAAGAGAAAAGAAGAAGAAGAAAAAAAAAAAAAAGAAAATACCGCAATTTCTAAAACCTTCTTCTTTGAAAAGATGTGCTTCAAGGCAAGTTGCCTCGCGTTTGAGTTCAAAGTTTCATTACGCGAACAACACACTTGACTACAACTTGAAATTCTCTAAGCTTTGATGTCTCGATTTTTGGAAAAAACAGATACACAATTTACATTTGAATATATTTGATACATTAAAACAATATCAACTATAATAAATAATACAATAATTAAGTCTTGTACGTAAATTGATTTCATTAGTAATAAATTTAATGTTCCGGAGAAATATTTATAAACGTTTATTTTCAACATATATCGTATTTATTTATTAGTGAATTAATTACATTAGAATCTTCTATGTATAACTCATACGAAGAAAATTCGGAATATTCTGCATTTTCTATTCGAAAGTTGTCTTCTAATAGATTGCATTTTCTTCGAAATAGGAAATCCTACTGAGATTGTTCAAGCAATCTCTTATTCTCATTCGTATGACTCACACATTCAAATAACGCAAGTATGCAGTTACGTATATATATATATATATATATATATATATATATATATATATATATATATATATNATATATATAATACAAACAGAATAGAATCCAAAACAATTCGACAAGGTGCTTCAAGGCTCACGGTTGTAAATAAAGGAATACGAAATTGAATGTGTGTTAACAAAATATAATTATTATTAAATAAATTATTCCTATGTCTGTTTTTATTATCAATATTTCGTTTGATGTTAAATCTTATCTTTATCTTGATGAATATTTCCAAAAGATTATATATTCCTGTTTTTTTTTTTTTTTAATTTATTAATCAAAACTTTCAACGTTCATCACTTAATTACACAATTCTATAAAATGTCTACATACGAATCTTTAACTATCCTTTATATACATGTAATTTATTATAATATAAATTCAGATAATATTACATAACATTCTATAAAAATTACTTAATCGTTTTCCCTACACAAACATTAATTACCTGATTTGAAATATATTTCATTAAATGGAAACAATTGAACACACACACACACACAAAACTGTTATCGAACATTGTTAATATCATTCGAAATATTTGCAAAAATAGATTGTAATTGTTAATTGTTCATTTTTTCTAACTAACAAGACTCATTAACGAGTATTCCTTGTTATAGATAATATCTATATACATATATTGTTTCATAGTAGGATTACGAAGCTGCGCGAAACTCAAGAGGAAAAAGAGAGAAAGAGAGAGAGAAAAAAAGAATAAAAAAAAACGCCGAAACGGAAAGGAAAGAAAAGGAAAGGAAAGGAAAGAACGAAAGGCCAGAGGCGAGCTTTGGATGGAAGGAAAGAATACGCTTTATTTCACTGAGCACAATTGGGAACACAGCACGGAAGCCTGCTGAACTGGCAAAAGCTCGCAAAAGTACTGTATCAAGCTCCCACAGTTTTACTTTCTTTATACCAAGCCCCTTCCAACTTGTTATCTCTCTCTCTTTCTTTCTTTCTTTCTTTCTTTTTCTTTCATTCTCTCCCTTACTACTCTTTTTCTCCCTCGAGAATCTGACTCTAAATCAACGTCGCCGTGAATGCTTCGTTGCATGATGCAAAACTTGTAGTTCCCTTCTTTGGAGAGCACACGAAATGAGAAATAACTGCGTTCCCTTTTTTAAAATGTCGATAGTCATGTGTACAATCAAGAGAATAGTCAGTTATGATTATTCGTGTGTGTATGTGTGTGTGTATGTATTTTCTTTTTTTTTTAATTAAACATACTTTTGATACAATTGAAAAATTGAAAAGAAAAGGGATCTTTTCTATAACTTGAAAAATATTTCATTAAAAAATTAGTTGTTCAATATTTTTACTCCTATATAACACGTTCTCTCTAATGTTGTTACTTTACGACAAATTAAAAGAATACGTTAGTTCGCGTTGAAAAACATGTAAAAGACGAGTTTATTTTTATCGTCGAAGTTATGTGCCTTTATAGGACATTTTCATGCATTATTACGTATTCTAGGATGATCCTTATAGGATTTACAATATCAAATTGTAACACACAATATTAACTTTTTCTAAAATACGAATAAATGTAATTATTTGATGAAATTATGAATAACATTATTTCATGTTAAAACATATTAACTAATATTTCATTGTGATATTTCTATTGAATATGAATTTGATTTTTTTTGTAACTGAACTCATACAATATTAATATTATCAAAATCAAAATATTAATCAGTGTTAATACTATTACTTATTAAATACTATTATTATACGAACATCATTATTTCATGTTAAAACAGATTAACAAATATTTCGTTGAAACTTATCGGATATATGCCGTTCTATTGAATTTCAATTCGATTTTTCTATTCGTCAGACAAGCGTAACTGAACCCCACGAAAACCCCTTCAAACTCCAAACGCACGTGTCGGAATAATAAAAAGAAAGGTCTCATGAAAATCCGCTAATGCGATTTCTCTTTCCGAGCTTGGAAATCGGCGTAGCGTGATCCTGGCGGTGAAAAATTTACCGGAGATTTATTATCACCCAGTTTGGTCGCGTATCGCCAACTACACTTTTTTTTTTTTTTTTCCAAACGTAATTTTTACTACAGAGATTTATGACGAGTCCTTCGGCAATAACGTCGAGTTTTCCCTTCCTCCCTCCCACCCTTCCTCCCACCCTTCCTCTCATCGTCCCTTTCTTGATGCCTAGCCCCAATTTTATCGTTTCGAACGTGCTCTAACCCTCTGTGATTTTTCCTACCTACTTTTTTTTTTACTTTCTCTCTCTCTCTCTCTACTTCCAATTTTTCTACTAACAGTTTTTTAATTTACGACAATTCATATTATAATCTAACACATTTTAAGAAAATGTTAATATCTTATTGGGTATCTACTTACGTATTAACGCCATCGCAGCAAAAATTCCACTAATGCGCCAATAAAGAGCAATCTTGTTGTTTGCACACAGCAACCGTCAGGGTTGCGTCAGGGTTTCGTCAGGATTGCGTCAGGGTTGCGTCATTTTTTAATGCTACGAAAATGCGTGTTTGAAAAAAATAGAGACTCTTTTGAATCTATGTTAAATTTTATATAAGCCAATTTTCCATCGAAATCCGATTGACTACTTTTTATAAATAAATAGTTTTGAATTTGGAAAGTGTTTTGATTTTAAATAAAGTTTTTTATTTTATAATTCGTCGTAACAATTTAAGAGTGTAGATTGGCACATTTGCGGAATTTTTGCTGCAGTTGCGTTAAATACGTAAGTACCTTTTATTCTATAACCAGGTATAATAATTTTATAATACAATATCAAGGAAATGAAATGACGAAATTAGGATTTGAACTTTTTCGTTAATACGAGAATTCACGAATTTTATAATGTCTTACATACTTGTTTATTTATATTGTCATTAAGTATGTACAATGTTTATTTTATCATAGTTTGTTACTTTCATACTCTCACTTACTCTCTCTTTCTCTCTTTTGCTATCTACCATGTACTCATTCTCACATACTATACAAGTTATATTTATAACTTCGGTAAGTCGATCGTTGCGAAGAAGCTTTTGAACGAGATGGCTTTAACCAAGTTATTAAAAAAAAAAAAAAAATAAATTATAAGAAAAAGAAAAGCACTTTCTACGAGAAAATTTTGTTTGTCAACTTTTCAAACGAATTTGATATTTTGTCTTTTCTCTTTTTTTTTTTTTTTTTGGAGGGTGTGTCTACAAAACAAGAGTAAATATCGTTTTACACGAAATATAACAGAAATAAAAAAATATATATATATATATATTATATAAACGAGATGAATAATATAATAATTAATATTATCTGTAATTGTAGATGACAAAAGAAAAAAAAAATAAGAAGAAAAAACAAGATCGCTTCTTGTATGTACAATAAATTATAGTCAATTAATAATGTACATATATATATATATATATATATAGATAAGATAAAAATACTAAAATGAGTCCTCCTAACACCGACAGGTGGATATTCCAAGTGCTATTAAAATCCTTTCCGTAAAGAGGAGTATACTCTAATACACGTAATATCTACTCACATGTATTTGTGGTATACGATGAAGCTCGTATATCAAGGATGTGTGTCACGTGTAGAACCATAATTTATACAGTGGAATCAGGTCACGATCCATAGACAAAACTGACTAGTCTCCACTACAGCTGCTAGGCATACCTGTAATCGCGGAATACGTACGCCGGATATGGTCATCCTATATACATATATATATATGCATATGTATATATATATATAATATATATATATATTATATACGTACGCTCATAAACGATATGACACGCGTCTCGTCGACATTAATTATACTGGCGTTTTGACCACAAGAATGGGGGAATATACGTTGATCTTTCCCTATGGAATCCTCTGAAAAGGAAGGGGAAAGGGGACAAAGAGCTTGTAAATGAATCTTCGTTTATGTTTTAACGAGATAACTTCATATTTATCTGATAGACGATTTATTAATTGGTCCAATGATTTATGTAATTTTAATTACATACGCGTTCAACATCTTTCCTTTTGTTTTTTAATTTTATTTTATTTTGTTTTTTTTTTTTTTTTGATTTAGGTAATAATATTTTAATAAAATTAAATATTTGTTAATAATTGTAATATAATATATTTCTCATTTTGAAAGTAATTTATATTTCATATATATATATATATACATTTAAATATTTGCTAATTATTTTTCATAATATATATTTTCATTTGGAAAGATAATCTTAAAAATGCAATGAAAATATTTCCTTGAGTTAATTTTTATTTATTGAAATTTGTTCGTTCTATCACATCTGACATCTTTAATTATTATTATTATACATAAAAATTCAAGTAAACTCTAATATCAGGTTATTAAATATTTTTACTTATTGGAATAATTTCATAATTAAAAATATTTGTGTCTTTTCATGTACGAGATTTAATAAAATTCGTAATTATGTTATTGCATAATCTAATCGATGTTTTTTTTTTTTTTAAACCACGTATACATTTTAATTTTATCTTGTAAAATGATATTTGAAGTAACAATAATAATAATAATAATAATAAATTTGAAATTTATCCATCTCGAGCATTTGAATATTAAAGTTAGACTTATGTAAGCATACATTCATATATATTTTGTTATGAAACATTCAAAGAGTAATTTATCTCGAATAGTTTGAAAGATAATCTGTTAAACTTGTAGTTGTATTCACAAGCAAGAAGAAACTTACTCGAAAGACTTTATGAAATATTCAGCAAATGTTTAGTAATCGTTGTAGTCCGTTTTATTAGAAAGAAACTGTGAAGAAACTTGTTTTTTTTCCTTTTTTTTTTTAATAATTTTGAAATAACAGAATTACGAAGGGGTTTGGGCCCAAAATACGTAGATTATTTTAATAATCAAATAACTGATATATATTTCGTGATTACTTGGGATTTAATTGAAAAAACAAAAATGTTAATTTTATAAGATTTTATAGTATAATACAAAAAAAAAATTAATTATTAGGATGTAAATTATAAATCTTATTTAATTATTTATTATTTTATTATACAATTACGTTGTGTAAAGGATTTAAAAAAATTAAATTCATTGACATTTTGAAATTTAATGGTTCACCTAGAAACTCTCGTTTTTTTTTTTTTTTTTTCTATATGATAAATCTTTTTTATTAATTGCAATTTATGGATTATTGTTAATAGCGAAGAAAAATAAAAAGAAAAAGAAAACGAGTATATATATATATATATACTTTTTTTGCAATTATTAATCTTAATTTATCGAATAAATGAATATGTATTATATAATGTTAGAGGTAGGGAAAATTGTAAGATACGATTTTGCATTAATTTTCCAAAGAGCCAATTATAACTGTATTTACGGTTCGCATTTAACGCTAAACGAGTCGGCACCGACTACGAACCGCTTGTTAACAATCTATTATACATTTACAACCACTCGAAACGAGAAATCGGAAGTAAATAAAACAAGTTTTTAGTGTGCGTGTTCAATGGTAGGATGGTAGCTTATACGAATATGGATTTTAAAATATGTAACATAATTTTTAAATCAAAGAGATTTATTGTCACGTGTTTATAAACTCAATTCGATGCAATTATTTGTTGAAGTTTTTACGAGGAAAAATCTTACGTTTTAATCTTTTTTTTTTCTTCATTGTCAAATCGTGAAACAAAAAAAAAACAAAAAAAAACATAAATTAAAGTAAAAATATATTACTACATAATTCTGGTAAAATAATCATTCTACGACAATAATATGTTCCTTTCGAGAATAAAATTAATATCAAATTTAAAAGTTTGTTAATTCATAACAATGTATCAGTGTATAAAAATTTGAACATTTTCTATTACAATGTAATATCAATTATTTTTAATTAAACTATGTGAACAAAGACGAATACTACTGTACTTATATAACTTACACACAAATATCTTAACGTTGTTTGTCCGCAATGTATTCCTAAACTACTGAACCGATTTGAATCAAATTTTGCACACTTTGTGCAGTTTTATTCAACTTGAAAGATAGAATAGTTTATATCTTAATTTATAATCACAATATTATTTGTTTATTAACAAAGAGTCATGATTATCTCAGTTAGTTCGATAAGATTCTAAACAGATGGCGGTATAAGGTAATTCGTTGAATTAAAGACGTGTGTATTGGACTGATTGTGAGCTACAGCAACGCGTGCTGGAGCATCCCTAGTAATATATATAAATTCATGCATAGAAGCGTGCGTGTGTGTGTTTATATAGAAGTATATAGTATAATATATAGACATTAATTGATTAGTACCTTTAACGTACCAAGAGCATGAGCTCATTTAGGTCGATTTCAGGGTTCTCTGAATATCGGTGACTTTCATAGGGCTAGCAGAGGTCGTTTGATTTATTGACGAGCCACCACCTCCCTCCTCCCTTTCTCTGTTCATAAAATCATTTCGAGTCTCGATCAGGATGCTCGTGGTTTTGAGTTTGTCCCACGGGTACGTACGTACGTACCTCCTCACCTCCAACCCCCACTCCTTCCCTTCCACCCCTTTCCATTCATAAAACTTTATATCAAAACAACCGGACTCGTCTTCCCCACTCCCCCTAATTTTATTTTTCAATCCTACATATTTTTCTATTAATCCCTTAGCCCGTACTTCTACTACGAGTCTGACTCGTTATATCAATTTTGTAACGAACAACGAATATCACGAGTCACGCTCGTGGAAACAAATGCGGGCCAATATTAAACATTGCATATGATTGAAGCACGGATTTATTTGAATTTAATTTAGTATAATAAAATGAAATACTTTTTTACGTGTTAAAGATTTTTGAAAGAAGAATAAAGAAGGATTAAATGATTTCATTATATATATTTTATCGAATAATTATTTTCTATATTCGTTTTAATTTACAAAATAAAATAAATAAAATAATAAGAGATAGATAAAAATGTATTCATCTTATTCATTAGGAATATTTGTAATTTTTGTTTACGTGAAAAATATAGTAATACAAATGGGTGACCTGTTTAACACGTTACCGCAAATGACGGCTATAGCCGTCTGATCTTTGTATTTCTAATCACGATCGTCGAATTAAAAATGTGCAGCAACCTGTTAAAATAAAGTAAAGACAACAATCCTATGCCTTTGATTTCAAATAGATGGTAAAAAAGACGTAATTTGTTTGTTGACAGTATTGAATATTGTGAAGATGGGTTAATATAGAAATTAATCTGTAAAAAAAAAAGAAGAAGGATGAGAAGAAGCCACTTTTGTGATAATATATACATATATATATATATATATATATATATAGGAAAGATTTCTTATCAAGAAAATAGAAATTCAGTATACTACGATACGCCCCATTCCGATCGAAGCGGAATGGTGGGTGGAGTAAAAGGAGTTATAAATACCACGAACTTTAAATGCGCTTTAACGATGTTAAGTTAACGAGCGATACGTCGCGTCGATTTGAGAGAAGAAGAAGAAGAAGAAGAAGAAGAAGAAAAAAAAGAAAAAAGAACAAAATCTTCTTGTTTTCCTTGAACAATCGCAAAATTGATCACTAGTACGACGTACCCTTAATTTTTCTTTTACGATTATTCTTAATTGTTGGTAACGTATTTTTCATAGTTTTTTTTCTCTTTTTTTCGGACTCTTTGTTAATAAACAAATAATATTGCGATTATAAATTAACTATTCTATCTTTCAAGTTGGATGAAACTGCACACAGTGTGTTGCATAATTAATTACTACTTTATTTATGAAAGATGTAAAACACATTTTTCATTTCTATCTACATTAATATCATTAATAAGAAACTGATATTATTATCTTCGTTGAAAGAATTAATAAAAAAAAAAAGCAAAAAACAAAAAAAAGAAGCAAAAAGAAAGATTGACTTTTAATTTTCTGCATTCTCGCTTACTAGTGATTTATTCGTAATGCGTGTAACCTCTTAATCCTAATCTTTCTTTACATAATACGAGACCTTCTTGCAAACGTTACGTGCCACGTAACTAACCGATCGTTATACGATGCGCGTGTACAGAAACGTCACGCTTACTCAACCAAGAGTAAAAAGATAGATAGATAGATAGATAAATAGATAGATCAAGATAGAGAGAGAGAGAGAGAGAGAGAGAGAAATATATTCCTAATATAACATCAATGTGAACACTTAAGGCCTTTTCCTCTTCTATATTTATCGAACATAGTAACCTTCGGTAAAACGATAATCATTTTCTTAAGGGCTGGTAAAAAAAAAAAAGAAAAAGAAAACAAACAAGCACGAAATCTTTGCACAGAAAATGTATGTGTTATTTTTTGAAGTGAAAACTTCTTTAGAATGGGTGTAATTTGAAAAAATGAAACGCGATAATGTAATGGGGAAAAGAAACGGCCTTAAATTCATATAAAATACTAAATATTATTCTAAGAATATGCATAAATTAATTACAATATTAGAGTTCAATTTTTATCATTATTTATAAAAAAAATATTTCATTTGCAAACATTTTGTAAAGTTTTGTATTATTTATTTTCTTAGTAATTATTATAAAAATGTGCGCCTGTATGAATGCAACCCTCCAGACACACTTTGAAAATGTTACTTGCTAGCGCTATCTGTCGGGACGGAATTTTTTTCAGTCCGAAAGATAAGCAACCTGTCATACATAAGCGTATAAACAATTTTGACTGGAAAAAAAATTCCGTCCCAGTAGATGGCACTCGCAAGGAACATTTTTAAAGTGTGTCTGAAGGGTTGCATACGAACAGGCGCGTATTTTTATAATTAAATTAATAATTAAATAGATAATTACAAATTAAAAGTACAAATAATGTTATAATAATATTATATAATAAATTATGCTGGAAACTTGTTTATTTGAAGGTTTCACATCTAATTTGTGTGATATGCACACATGTTTTTTTTTTCTTAAAAGATCAAAGAGTAATTATGCAAGACAATCTGCTAGAAACGTCTTCTTATTGTACGTATATAGTAAGATGGTAATGACATGACTGTGTTATAACTTATTCTCTTGTAAATGAGGAAACATTTCTCTCTCTCTCTCTCTCTCTCTCTCTCTCTCTCTCTCTCTCTCTTTCTCTCTATTTCTCTCTTAACACACTCTCTACCTTTTGTAAGTATATAACTCTATGTAAATACGTTGGCAAATAGTATACACAGATTAAACATTTGTATCCATGCATGGGTCATGGAAATGGGGCTGAATAGATTACATTCGGAGAATAAAGCAGAGGTCGACGGTATTATATCGCTAATTAGGATTTATCGATAAACAACGTTTTCTGATCATCGTTAAACCATCATTGGACGTCGAGTCGTTCATTCAAAATCCATACTCTCGTTAATTTATAACGACTAATACGTACGTACGTACATACGTAATAGAACTGAACAGGTTTTTGATTGGAAAAATTAAAAAAGAATTTCTCAACGAAATGTTCATTAAAAAAAAAAAAATAGGGAAAACAAAATTTGAGAGATCAAATCATTCGAAGAAAATTTATTTAATGGAAATTTTATTTCAATATATATATATGTATTGGATTAATCAAAAAGTTTCAAGTCGATTAATAAATATATATTAATATGAGTAGATTTATTTTGCCAATCGATATGAATTTTTTCATGTAACCAAATACTTTTATTATATATATGTAGGAGAGTTTTAAGTGTCGAAGAGTAAACATAGATAAGTAGGTAAGCGACGAAGGACTAAAGGAAAAAGGATCCAATGGTCGAAATAAAGAAATACGATGCATGGTCTTTTCTTTGTAAGTTGTTAAGTTGTTAAGAGTCTATGAAAATCTAGATGGTTCTCGAGACGAATGTCTAGAAAATTCGAGAATGATGCAGATGAATATAAGAGGACACAGATTTAAGGAAAAGTCAGTTAGTCAGTTCGGAAGTTAAACAGTATTCGGTTAGTCATCAGTCGTAACAGTCGCAGTTGCATTATAAGTCGTTATCAGTTGTAAGAACACAGTTGCTTATTTAAGTTGTAATCGTAAGATTGTGAAACTATTATTGTACTTTTTCTAATACCTGTTTTAAATATATCTTATTAGTAGGATTAAACTAGGTGTTGATGTTCACCTTGCACCTCTCACCTTAAATAAAATTCCCTACATATATATATATATATATATATATATNGAGAAACGTTAGTACACCTTGGCTAGAATGCAAATGGTTGGTGCATTAAAATGAAATGGAGGAGACTCACTTCGAGTGGTATATTCTACGCTTCAAATGCGTTCAGATTTCGAAATATATATATATATATTTAAACGATTAAAAACCGGTGTTAAAATTTGTGTGATCGTATTAAATGGTACCAAAAGGAGATGAGAAACGTTAGTACACCTTGGCTAGAATGCAAATGGTTGGTGCATTAAAATGAAATGGAGGAGACTCACTTCGAGTGGTATATTCTACGCTTCATCGCAATTATTCTATGGTAAACCGTACCGTGTTTCGTGTTCCTGAACTTAGATGAATGGAATTACCGAATGAGATAAACGACGTATTCTCTATTATCTCAAATGTAACTTAAATTAAAAGTTCTTAGTATATTAAGTTTAACTATTACTGACAAATATATTGACATCCATTATCTCATTATCACTTGTATAAACAGACATACATATATATACATTAGGTGTACATATCTAAACTATCGAAACTAGGAAACAATACACGAAGATTAGAATGATCAAATGTGTCTCATAGTCGTTTAGAAATCTCGTTGAAACAACAGATATCTGTCAATGGAAATATATTCTCAATGCATAAATGTCAATGTATTGCCTATAATCTATACTTCACCTATCCAATTCATCTTCCCATAGATGAATCTAATTTCAACGTATTCAAGATAGGTTCGGTTCGTTTACATTAGTAAATACAGTTATGTTTGGAATAAGCTAATCAAACGACGAAGATATCTGACAGTTCGCCGTGTTGAAGAAACGGTGATATACGTAGGTATATACATAATACAATCCTTCATTAGAAACGTTTCTACTAAATACACTTATATACAGTGAGAATAATCACGATGATTATTCAAACAACTACTGTCAATTAAAAACCAATCAATATTTTTCTAAATTCTTATATACCTAAATATATAAACATATTAGGATTATTTATATTGTTAAATTTTATTATAAGGAAATACTTTATTCTTTTAGAGAAATATAATTATTTATAAATTATACGTGTGTGTGTGTGTGTGAAAATTACTCTTACTAGATGCATATAAATTATATTTACTTATCTACGTATGAAACCATATATATATATATATATATATTGCTAATAAATAGATTACCCAGACATTTTACACAATGCCCAAATTTTCTACATTGACCGTAATATAATATACACCTATACATATATAGTACATATTTATGCATTAACACGTTTTCTATGAGAATAAAAAGAGAATTAAATAGTTTTTTGTCTCTCTATATATCTCTATCTAGAAAACTTCGATTCATATTTCTTTGTATATGTATAATAAGAAGATAAAACAAAAAAAGAAAAAAAAGAAAAAAAACAAGAAAAAAAGTTACTTAAGAATTTAACGGCACCCATCGACTAAAGTAGGCACTCGGCTTAATGGCTTTTAGATATCGCCGGCGGTTATCTGTGCTTTGCTGTCAGCATATTTGGAATCGGGGTGGTGACGGCAGTGATCGGTGATATCGCATCCTACTTCGGATGTACTCTAGGTATCAAGGATTCCGTCACCGCGGTAGTCTTCGTTGCTCTTGGCACAAGCATTCCTGGTGAGTACATAATAAATCTCAACTTATGATATATATATATATATATATTTATTTATTTATTTAATAAGTACAAGTAAACCCTCCCCTATAACACGCTAAGGATAGGTACCTAGAAAAAATACCATGTTATGTGAAATCGTGTTATACAAGGATCCTAAATGTACATTATTCATTCGCGACATTATTTTACATTTTTTTTTAAATTTCAATGTGATAAAATAATAAAAATCTGTTCTCAAGACTGTTTTAAATTAATTTTAATCTTAAATTGTTAAATTGTAGATTTTTCGTCATCCTTGAAATTTCAGACTGTTCGCAAATAAATTATATGTGATAAAAATTGTTTAGATAAAAAAATATACCTTTTTTTTTATTTATATGTTAAAAAAAAAAATAATAAAACGTCAATCAATAGATACGTTCTAATCTTTTAAACAGGATCGATAATTAGATCAAAATTATTATTGAATTATCGTTTATAATTCATAAACTATTAGTCGAAAGATGAGAAGATGTAATTTTGTATTTCAATTTATATGTCACCGAATTTCAAGTAGAGTCTAACCAATTTCCTAAGGATAATCATCAAATTTACATGATGTTTAGCAACCTCTGTACATGGTAATTCTGATGTCAGATACAAAATATCGATAGATACTGTTATTTCTCTCTCTCTCTCTCTCTATCTCTATCTCTCGAACATTTCTAACAGTCAATTAAATTAGAACGAACGAAAAGTTCGTACGTTTTTTATATTAATATTTCCAAAGTAAATTGTACCAAAAATAAAAACAATTCATTATGCAGTTTCCAAATACAATTTCAATACAATAAATACACGAACTTTTGTTTAATCCTAATACCTTACAAACGAGTCGTCTCTCTTATCTTATTTTAATATATATAAATTACGTGTCACGTTGTTTGTTCCGCAATGGACTCCTAAACTACTGAACCAATTTGAATAAAATTATGCACACTGTATGCAATTTTATTCAACTTGAAGGATAGAATAGTTTATATCTCAATTTATAATCGCAATATTATTTTATTGCGAATTATGATTTAAAGACGTGTGTATCGGACTAATTGTGAGCCACAGGAACGCGTGGCGGGGCACCCTTAGTATTTCTAATAAATTTTATACTACGCAAGTATATAAAATATCATCGATAAATAAAAATTCGATTTAAAATAATAATTTACAAACGTTAGAATAAAAAGAGAGAGAGAGAGAGAGAGAGATTCTCGAGTAGAATAAATTTAATTGAGAGGAAGATTGAAAGGGATATGTTAAGGATTAAAATGTAAAAGAGAGAAAGATGAATAGAGAAAAAGGGGGAAAATGAGATAGATTGATATATAGAAAGAGAGAAAAGGAAAACGAGGTCAATTAAATGCAATTTGATTTTCAATCAAGGTTCAGTGTATCATCGTCTCCATGAACGGACGGTATCTATCCGATAAGAGTTTGAAACTTGAATGCGAAGCCGCGTGTAACCCCCATCGTTAAGCAACGAATTAAATTAAGTTAAAGTAACTTTTGTTTGCGGAACTGAGCACGTTATCGCGATGTGCACGCTTACCAACATCGATTATCCATCGTTAGAAGAACCATCAACCGAGTTTACGTTTAACGAACTTTACGTATTTCAAAGTTGACGTTATTTTTATTTTTTATTTTTGTTGTTGTCTTTTTTTTGTTTTTTTTTACTTTCAATCAAATCACATTCACGCGAAACGTGTGTCAATTTATGTTTCCAATTATAATCGTTTATTTCATATTAGATACTCATTTTAATGATTTCATTTATAAATAAACTATTATAAATATTACTGGATGTTTCGCAATAGTTGAAATCAAGATTATGTTACGTATTAGACTGAGATGAAATAGATGATGAAAAAAAAAAAAAAGAAAAATAAAATTCGTAATTTATATTTGACAATGATTTTATCAAACTATGATAACATGCGAAAGAGTAAATAATTTCATTTTAATGAGAGATTCGAAGAATAATAATATAAGATTGAAAGTATTCTATTTGAAATGAGAAATACGTCTTGTATAAAGTTAGAAAAAAAAACTAAAGAAAAGAGTCGACCTTTTTTGTAGATAAAGAAAGGAAAAAAAAAAAAGAAAAAAGAAAAACAAATACGGGATAAAATATAATCCGATATCATTTTGGGATTCGTTGCACGTAGAATCCGGCATGCTCGTTAATTCAGTGACGTTATCTCGTCAATATCGATGAAAGAATGAAATAAAAACGACTAGGAAGTTGAGCGTTATCGGTCACAGCACTCCTTCTTTTTTCCCCGATTGTAATAAACTTTGCGAAAAGAAGGCTAGAAAATACGTGTTTAAGCTTTATCAAGATTCTTTTTCCCTCTCTCTCTCTCTCTCTTTCTTTTATCTATTTTTCTAAACTTGCAATTAGGATCGTGATTTGTTTTAGCACTTTCAATTGATAACAATAATCTTGATTAAATAACGATTAATCGATTAGAATGAATATTGAAAATACTCTATCTAAAAAATACATGTGAATAATAATAAATCAAATAAATTATTAATAACATCATGATATTACCAATTAGATCTTAAAATATATTAGCAATGTTATATTTTAATTGTAATTATATTTCTGTTTTGAATGACCGTCTCATTAATCAATGTTTGTTATTTTAATAATATGATAAATTGTTTTTAACACTTTTGTGCAAATAAAATGATACTTTTATTGATACGATACGAAGATAGGAAGCTCGATAAATTGTATAACGTACAGAACATCATTAATGCATTTCTCTGTAATATCAACAAATATTCCACACGATCGTGTAAGATCGAACGTTATATACGTACAGTGTTTGCTCACGTTAATTCTCATCTACAGTGCGAAACTGTCGTTTCACTAATCCTACTAGCCGCTAAACATTTAACAAACATTTGCCCTCTTCATACCTGTGCTCAATGTTTACGTTATCGTGCTAACCGAACCAACTATGGCAAAACATACGTGAAGTTTCACTTTCAAAGATGCGAACAATATACTATATATATATATATATGTTTGTAAATGACTAGCTAGATGATTAGTTTAATATCGAAAGACAAAATCGTAAGAAAATACGTAACAAATATTGAACAATAAAAGAAAAAGAAAAAATCATAAATGAAAATTAATATTACTTTATCGATCTTTCTCTCTTTCTCTTTAACTTTCGTAACCAACTCTCCTCGATTATTTTCTTTCCTTTTTTCTTTGTTTTAATTTTACAACATCGAGCACCTACTTTTATGCAACCATACGTACAATATGGTAACGATCGCAGCCTACTATACCACCATGCAATTTTACTTATATACCAACGATCGTATCTATAAATCGTTGCCCCTACTTGTATGCAACCACGCATACAATAACGACCCTTGGTACAGATCGTTGCCTATATTCAGGCACAATATATCGAGTTATCTTTAATACTTACTTAGAAGTCAAACAACTGGTATTACAATTAGATATATCTTGATACACGACACGAAGTTTCGTTTCATACGATTAATGCTTGGCAATATAAAAAAATGATTTAACGAGCTTAATACACGAAATTCAAATTCACGTAACGTTAGTTTCTTCTATGGTTAGATTTATCATATGTTAGATCTTTTCTAAAGTATAATATAAAAATAAAGACAAATTTCGCATTTTCGATCCCACGAGAAAACCAATAACTGAGAGAGAGAGAGAGAGAGAGAACATTTTGAAAGATTTTGATGAATTTATTTCAGACACGTTCGCGAGTAAGGTTGCTGCCTGCCAGGACAAGTACGCTGATGCGAGCGTAGGAAATGTGACCGGAAGTAACGCGGTAAATGTCTTCCTGGGGATCGGTATTGCGTGGAGCATCGCAGCCATTTACCATGCCTGTCATGGTGAACAATTCAATGTGAAACCCGGCAAGTCAGTATCGAATATATATTTTATTTTCATTATTATAATATTCATTTTACAATTTAATCATTCGATTCGAATTTTGCAAATTTTATTGTCCTTTTACAAAAAAAAAAAAAAAAAATAATAATAATAATCCTTCAAAGCTACTTCGTTATTACGAATACTGTTACTTTTATATTACAAAATTGTTCGCGTCGATTTACGAGTCGACAAAAATTAATCGGTATTAAAAAGGGAAACGTTCGAGTCATTCGTTTGTAAAAATCGATTAACCCTATAACGAAAAATTGTGTAGTATTCGAGTTTTGAGCTTAATAGAAACTATTTTGTTTCACTTGAAGTTACGTTTATCAAAAAAAAAAATAATCTTTTTCATATATATATATATATTTAATCTTGTAAACTTTTTTAAAAAATAACTCGAATAGTTGAACTCTCGATTACTCATATTAATGAGATTTGTCTATCCTAAGAAAGAAAAAGAATGAAAAAAAATATTATATTTACTTAATCGTGGGGAAAAAGGAAAGAAAACGACTAAAAACTAATCTTTACTTCGCGATAATTGAAAAACAAATAATCCATCTCTCGATTACGTTATTCCATTTGACCTAAAACGAGACAGACTCATTTCTCATTACAAACATCTTGTTACTCTTATCCAAGGATAAAATTGCGGAATAGTCCAAAATAAGATAGAAACTTTAAGTATCATGGAGGAGGAATATAGAGTAATAAACGTATATCGAGATTCTACTAATATTTCCTCTTTTAAATGAAAGATCTCTCATACCCTTTTGATTGAAATCTTAAACGTTTCCTTAAGTCATATCTTGTAACTCGAGAAAAGTAGAGACTTATCTTTCTCATTAAAATTCAAATCATTTTTTGATATATATATACATATAGATTTCTGTTAAAAACATTTGCAAAACTTTCGTTATTTAATAAAAAAAAATAAAATAAAGGTTTAAGAATTAATTTAGAAATGTGGCAATGAATGACATACTCTTCATATATGCATATAATATTTATGCAAATTTCGTGACAAAGAGAAACGTTAGAAGGATATGTTTATGGTTATTAGCCTATCCTATACATTATACATCATTTGAATTGCGCTCATGGAAGCTGCATCAAGCAAACTATACCTGTGTTGCTGCTGTTACTACTACTATTACTATAGTAGCATGTAAGCACAGATGGCACCGTAATGACTGAAATCGTTTTCGCGAGTGTATATCGATGATAGTTTATATACAAGTTAAATGAAAGATAATACGAAAATAGATTACAACGACGAATTTATTTGTTGATTAATTATTAGTAATATATTAGGTCGAGTTATAAATAACTTCCGTTTTTTATGAGACAAAACATGGAGTTTCTGCGACTGATAAGTACAAGACACCTTTCATGGAGCTTTTTTTTGGAGTTTTTCTATTGAATTTTGCTCCAATACTATCTTTAAAAGGTTCATCAAAGTAAGAAATACGTCCTGCACTCGGTTCATCTTTTAACACGTTCGTCGTCCAGCCCGTTTCGGTTGAGTTTCTCACCAGGCCCAAAATTCGACTATCGGTGTGTCGTAACGTAAAGAAACGATAAGTAGAAATATCAACAATGCAACCCGAGTATTATGGTTATATTATATTATTATATTTTATTATTATTATTAACTGGCATTAGGAACTCGAAAGTTCATTGCCGCAAATACCAAATTCCGCCATTGTTTCCGTCCCTGAGCTCGATCCTTCCATTCGCGGTCTTCGTATCCTAATATTATTATATTTTATTTATCGAAAATAATAAAATATAAAACTATCTTTTATTTACTGAATATAATTTTCTTTGGAAATGGGTAATGTGATAAGTTTTTCCAATTAAAAATACTATAACTTCAACAAGAAGAGTGTCACCGTATACGGTGACGGGGCCCCTAGGGAAGCATGCCCGTATCCGGTAAAAATAGAATCTACATCTCCGAAAAATAGATTCCACATAACCGCATCGGAAGTTACTTAAGACTCGACCTAATTTATATATATATATATACAGTAGTAGAGACACTTTTTGTTATATTTAAAATCTCATTATCAAAACGATAAAGTAAACGTATTATTGATATTAAATATGGATATATATTAAAAGATGTTTAATAATTCAATCGTTTATTTTACAATTAATGATTTAATAATCTGACTAGATCTCTTTTCGTGTTATCCATTTAAATAAAATGTTTACTACAGGCTGATTCACGTAACTTCAATATTTTAAATGAACTTTAAAATGATATTTTCTTTAACAAACTGTAATTAAATATTAAATGATCGTAATGATCAAGATTTTCTTCTTAAGCGGTGAAATTTGTAAATACTTCAATTGAATTTTCAAAAGAACAAATGTAGGTCGAGTTAATAAAAAAAGATTTAACTATTTTGATCTTAAATGAATTGATTGACGATATATTTAACGATAAATTGTTTCGAGTATGAAAACTACGAATGAAAACTATCAAATGAGTAAATTAAAAATTGGAAATATAAATAGAAGTGGCTTTACTTTACCTATATTTCGTACTCATCAATGTTACTCCTGAAAGCACGCAACTTTGGAAAACAATTGATCAATATTTCATTGGACGTATAATTGAAAACTTATTTGAAGTGTGCTAATACGTACATACATACCTAGTGTAGTAGCAACTTAAATGCATACATACATACATAAAGAAATAACTGTATACAAACAATACATACAAACTCTGACAAAATCCTAACACAACCTTGACGTAACTTTGGATAACAATTAATCAATATTTCATTGAACGCATAATTGAAAAGTTATTCGAAGTGTGCTAATATGTGGAGGAACACCTTGTGTAGTAACAACTTAAATACATACATACATATATATATGTATATAAACAATACATACAAACCTTAACGCAACTCTGAAGAAGCCCTAACACAACTTTGGATAACATTTGATCAATATTTAATTGAACGCATAATTGTTAAATTATTCGAAGTATAATACGTGGATCACCTTAAGTAGTAATAACTTAAATACATACATACATACCTATATATATATATATATCTATAATACATACAAACCTTGATGCAACTTTGGATAACAATTGATCAATATTTCATTAAAGAGATAATCGTAGAGCCATTCGAAGTATAATACGTGAATCAACCTGTGTATTAATAACTTAAATACATACATACATACATATATATATATGAAGCCATTCCACGTCAAATCGATCATTTTTGACCTCAACCCCTTTCGATTTTGCTGAAACTTTTTTATCATTTTTAACTTCATTAATACGTTCACGCCGGCGCGTACCACCGGTGGCCCGCGCTAAACTGTCCCATCAGGCGGCGCGTATCACCGGTGGTCCACCTTGGATCAGGTTTGAAACAAGCAAAAATCACGCGCCGTCAGATGAAGCGCATCTTAGATTCGAGTGCCGTCCCACAGCGCAGACACTGAAAATCGGCGTCGGCGTCAACGTGTCAAAAAAACTTTTTTCAAATCTTCTTTGCCTAACCCCCCAAAAAAAAATTTACGAATTTGTCGATTTGACGTTTTGAAAATAAAAAAATAAAAAAAGATGGAAATATGTTTGTTTCTTGTTGACATTAGCTTGGCCTTCTCCGTAACGTTGTTCTGTACGGAAGCCTGCTTGGTGATCGTGGTGTTGCTGTTAAGACGGACGAAAAGCATCGGCGGCGAGCTCGGTGGGCCTTTTGTACCGAAAATCATAACTTCCGCATTTCTATTTTCCTTATGGCTATTCTACCTCATCATGTCCACCCTAGAGGCCTATGGCATAATCCAAGGCTTCTAAATTCGCCATCGCATTTAGCGATTGCCAAACGTTGGCCTACCAAAGCTACACGTTTATATTCGATCTTGCAATTCGTTCCTGCCAATAACCCCCTCACCCTACTCCCGATCCCCGATCCCCGACCCCCTCTCCCCCCCCCCTGAAGACGTGCGCTCAAGAAAACATTCTATCGGTAATTATATTTTAATCATTCAATTATACGAATTTATTTGATTTCTTTTTTTTACTTTTACTATTTTTTAACTCTTTGGAGCACGGTGGGATTAAAAGTGTCCTCACCTTTTTGATACACCGTAATGCACATTTTTAATGGGACATTTTTAATCCCATCTCGAAATATTATTGTAATAGTTACACATGCTCATAAGTTTATATTTCGTCTTATTTACTCAAAACAATTACTCTTCGTTATTAACTTTGTCATTTTTTTTTATATTTTTACATTACGTAATATATATATCTATCAATAAAAATATACCAATTTAGTTTCATTTAACCCTTTGCGGTCAGCAGATGTCGCTTTTTGGAATACCAGCAGGTCGGAGCAAATCTAGCGTTTCGCAGTTACTTTTCCGTACAGGATTTAAAGTCAGTATATGTATATTAAAACAGACAGAATTTGTTGAAACTGATTTAAAAATGTCCCCGCTACGGGGACACCGACCGCAAAGGGTTAAAACGTAATAAGATTTCTATGCAAGATAGGACTATTTTATTATCTGCAATTTTGTGCCAAAAAAAAGTTAAATATTTTTCAGATAAATTCAAGCAATACTGTTGAGTGTCGAAAAATATACAATAACATTCAAAGTCTTAATTTTATCGGCACACACAATACATACTTTTCTCATTCAATCAATAAAAAGATAATAAATAAATAAATAAAACTATAGAGAGAGAGAGAGAGAGAGAGAGAGAGAGAATAATTCGTATTCATAATGTTCTTTTTTTTGTTTTTTGTTTTCCAGGACAGGAGGAAGTGAAATCTAACGAACGAATGAACAAACGAACGAACGAACAAACGGATGAAAGAAAGAAAAAAGAAATGAAAGAACAAAAACATCCCTGGCAAAGTGCATCGAAGAGGAAGGATATTCACCCCCTCCTGGTCCCAGGAATAAAATGAACAACGAACGTGATTGCGTGAAATATATATATATATACATATATATAACATACATATATATATATATATATATATATATATATATATTAATACGTGCATACGTGTGCGTATGAACAACGGGTGAGTGGGATAATACGTGATTGAGCATGAAGTATGATTGTTGCGAATAAATGAGAAAAAAAAAAAAGTATAATAATAAATTAAGAGAAGAAGAAGAAAAAAAAACAAAACATAAGTTAGAAGATAGAAAAGAAAAGAGAGAGAGAGAGAGAGAGAGAGAGAGAAAAAAAAGAAAACAGAAAAAAACACGGATAAAGAAAAATCATGTAAAAGGGTGACGATAAAAGTAAGAAAAGAAAAAAAAAACAAATATTAGAAGAAAACAAATAAAATAATAATAATAATAATAATAATAATAATAATAATAAGTATATGTTTGTGTGAGTATTAAAAAAAAAAAAAAAAGAAAATAAAATAAAAAAATAAATAAAAGCGAGTTTGCCTTAAAAATAAAAATTTAGAAAAGGAATGAAAGGTTAGATAAGTAAGTAATTGTAATTCTAGTCAAGGTTCAACTCTTTAATTCTTATTAATTGGGACAAGAAAATTGGGTTGAACGAGTTTACATGTGTGTCGAAGTTACAAAAGAAAAACAAAACAAAAAAAAAACTCAAAACTCAAAATCCTCAAAAGTGGAGGATGAAAGGAGGAAGATGAGAAGGGAGAAAACTAAGAAGAAGAAGACGAAGAAGAAGAAGAAAATAAGAAGAATAAAAGAAAGAATAATATATTACACATTACATATATATATATATACATAAATAAATATATAAATATAAGTACATACAGTACTTATTTATTTAATTGACAAAAAAAAAAAAGAAACACAGATTTTTAGGAATATTTTTTAAATAGCAGATCGTATATATATTGAAATATTTCTTTTATGTTTTTATTTATTTTTGGTTTTTTTTTTTTTTTTTGTATTTTTCATTTGTCTTTTTTCTTTCTTGCCAGAGAAACGATAATTGCTAATTTTATATAACACATACATACATACATACATACATAGTATTATCGATAAGATATTTTCATTGTCATCAAAAAGAAAAAAAAAATAATAAAAATAAAAAACTTCAATCAAGATCGAATGAATTCGTTGTGTCGACGTAAAAGACGATGAATGTCAATAATGTGTCGTTTAGTTTCGATTAAATGAAAGAAAAAAAACAAACAAACAAACAAACAAAATCTGAAAAAGAAACGAACGATAGGAAAAGGTAAAAAGAAAAGCAAAAAAAAAAAAAAAGAAATAATATAACGGATACAATTTTTATATCCGACCGATTTCGAAATACTTTTTAAGTTTTCATCCAAGTTCGATTTATCAACAAAAAGAAAAAAAAAAAAGAACAAAAAAAAAAATACTAGAAATGGTCGATACAAGTTTTACGAAAGTTTACTTCCAATCGGTTTCTCATTTTCTATCCTTGTTTTACAACTTTCCCCTTTGCCAACACCAACATCGCAAACCATTGCACCCGCTCCCCCTCCCCC
>NW_015148979.1:1029394-1051724 GCF_001465965.1 Polistes dominula | reverse complement strand
TATATATATATATATATATATATATATACATAAAATTGCAACAATCTAAAAAGGTAAGGAAAAAAAAGGGGTGGAAAATAAAGAATGGAACTTAAAAGTATGAATCAGTAAAACTAACGTTTATCCATTTTCGAATAAAAAAAGGTCGAAATTTAATCTTCGAGTAAATTATATACAAATGCATATATGTGTATACGTAGGTGTATATATATATAATATAATAATAATATATATATATATATACCTACACATAAAAGTTATTATATATCCTAAAATTGATATTAACTCTTACCAAAGAAATAATCGTATTAATGAAAAATTATTTCATGATAATATCATAAATAACAAAAATAAAAGAAAAATTATATACATATATATATATATATATATATATATATATATATATATATATATATATAAATCTACGAGTCAATCGATGATACTAAATGATCTATCTATCATAGCTTGACATTTTGTTAAATCGTTGAAAAAAGGAACGCAAGACATTCAAATGGCCAGCCCTAATATTTTCTCTATCTGCATACTGAGTCATTGATAATGCAATAAAGAATATGAAATGATTAATAACATCGGATATGAATGTTACATTCGCGATATATTTATGCGAATGCAATTATTCAAAATCGTGATATTAATCGCAAATTGATTTAATCACAGAATCAATTTTAATATATAACATAGTTCAATCTGAGGAAGGGGTGAAAATTATCCTAAATTTAGTTACTTTTAGATGACCTTGACAATTTTATATTCAAAGTATAATATATGCTCTTTTATCTTATTCTTTCTTCTTCTCTCTCTCTCTCTCTCTCTCTCTTTCTCTTTCCCTTATACATATATATATGTATTGGGATCTCTAGCACTTGAATACGCTATCTGGTGGCTAAATTCAGAACTAGAGCAGTAAGGGGAATTGCTGACAGCTGTTTTAAACTACACGATATTTCTATGGAAATATTTATATTTTCATTTTTATGATTTACACCAAGTATTTCATGTGAATTATTTTTAATATGTGAAGTTTGTAAAAAAAAAAAAAGCTATATAAAATACTTATAATATTACAATCACCATTTGGTACTTGCCCACACTTAATCACATGTTCAACACTTAATAAACTTTTACCATTAACAAAATTTTTATTGCTTAGTTTTGTGCAAGCAAATTTAAAAATTTCTTGCAATATAAGTTTCATTTTATTTAATTTAATTACAAAAAATATAATAATAATAATATAAATAATAATGTAATACACGTTGTTCTCTATTTTGTTTATACAAGTAATGCACAGCATCATCCAGTCTCTAGTTCATATTTTTGCCGCTAGGGTAAGCCACGCCCCTGCCAGAGATCCCCAATATAAACAACATTATAATTCTTCTCAATCTTCTCCTTATTCTCTCCTTATTCCACGAAATATAATACTTTAAAATTGACAGCTTGTCTATTTATTATTAGAATTCGAGATAAATATTTAAAGTTCAAATAGATTCGATATTACAATTAAAAAAAAAAAAAAAAGAAGACAAAGGAATTTCATTGGGAAGGCTAAGGCGCTTATTAATATTTTTATCTTACAAAGGAGTAATATATTTAAATGAAACGAACTCCTATACGATTGGATCGCAATATGAAGAAAAAAAAAAAAAAACCAAAAAGAAGAAGAAGAAGAAGAAATAAAAGAAATACAAGTTTACAGATTAGAGACAAGATGAGAAATATAAATAACGTATTTACTTTAGCTAATATTTATACTTGACTATTTAGCTGAAAAATGATTATTCCTTAAGAACAATAATACATTTTTACATTCCAAGAGTTTATTGTGAAACATACTTATAATTAGATTTCTTTCTAGTCATATTTTAATGTTATATATAATATTATATATATATTACGTATCGAAGAACACGTCGATTATAAAAGACTATTAATGGAACCAATTTATTCTATTGAATTAGAACAGATTTCAAACTTACTTAAAATAAGACTTCTTCGTACATTTTAAGACTCAAAATGCCAATCATTCATTTAAAATTTGTTATTACATTTTGACCAATGAAATTTTTGTCTAATTACAAAATTAAGAAATAAGATTTAAAAAAAAAAAAAGAAAAAAGGGATAAAGAGACAAAATTAGAATCGAGAAAAATGTTAGAAAATAAATATATTTATTGACGATACGTATCGCGTGATCACGTTGAATAATTTTCTCTTTTTTCTATCTAATCAATAAAATATAATTATTTTCAATCGCGTAAATTATCTACAATCACAAATAAAATCTAATTATACTAACCCCCTAATTATATTAGGAGTGTTGTGTGGTCTTCTGTGGCTCACAATCAGTCCGATACACACGTCTTTAAGTCATAATTCGCAATAAAATAATATTGCGATTATAAATTGAGATATAAACTATTCTATCTTTCAAGTTGAATGAAACTGCACAAAGTGTGCAAAATTTGATTAAAATCAGTTCAATAATTTAGAAGTCCATTGCGGACAAACAACGTGACACGTAATTTATATATATATATATATATTAAGATGTTTTTTTCAATAGATATTTATTTATTATGACCAAAGGAGAAGCGCAACGCACAGTTTTAAAGGAACAAAAACAATGTGATTTGTAGAGAGAAAATCATAAAAATTAATAGAAAACTTACATTGTTTATGATTTTAGTATTTTTTTTTATTTTTCTTTTCTAAATAAAAATTAGAGATTATTTCTATTCGGACCAAGAGAGAAAAACGAAATAAATAAATAAATAAATAAATAAATACGACGTAATTAGCAAAATTTGATCAAAAACGATGATTTTAATATAAAATTATTCTACATATCTTGCTCTCTCTCTCTCTGTTTTATCTTATATTATAAGATTAAAACATCGAAAATTAAAATACGAAAACAAAAAGTGTGTAAAGAGATAAAGATTAATTCGAAATAAAGTTAACAACTTTATTCTTGTTCGCGATGATTGGTTATTGATACGCACAAAAAAAATGTTCGTAAAAGAAGGAGAGTATTAAAAAAAAAAAAAAAAAAACAAAACCCCCCCCCCCCAAAAAAAAACTAACAGATTACTGAAAAATAAAAAAGATAGGAAAGATAGGAAAAGAAAAGAAAAGAAAAGAAAAAAGAAAAAATGATCGAACAAAAATAAATCTTTATATCCGTGGAAAAAGGAATTCGTTCTTATAAATATCTTTAGCTTCGAGATGTTTCTCTTAACAAAATCCTAATCTAATTCTAATCATTCTTAAAACTAAAACATCTTTTTAAAAAAAAAAAAAAAAAAAAAAAAAAAAGGGGCTGGCCACGTTTTGTAATATCTATAATGTCCAATTATTTATCTCAAACTTTGAACTATCTAAACAAAAATTCTATAGAATGTATCTTTCTCTGTCACTATCCTTATCTCTTACCTTTACCCTTACCCTTACCCTTACCCTTATCTGTCCTTCTTTTTTATTGCTTTCTTTTTTTACTTTAATGTATTTTCTTGTTTCTTTTATTTTTCTATCTAAATATTAATATTTAATTACACACGTATATAAAAAAAAATACACAAACACACACACACAAATACATACAATACGGTATACGACGAAATGAATGTTTATAAATCGTATACCATTTGCTTATCTGCCAGAATAAAATTAGAAATGATGACAATTCTAATATGTGAGTTACATCGGAGCAATACACATTTTCTATCGTTAATGAAAAAACGTTAGAAACGTGGCGATAAATATTGCAATGATTTATAATTAGATTTAAATTGTTATTCCTAAGGTTACAATATATAATATATAAGTGAGCCATATGTATGTATATTATATATATATATATATATATATATATATATATATATATATATATTAGGTCGTCCCATAAGTAACTTTGTTTTTTCTAACTTCAAATGAATACACAATATTTTTTATTTATGATATTATTAATAATATTATATAAGCACCTTATTGTTCTATTATCTTCTTATTGTTAGATCTCTCAGGAATCCTTATTACGTCTTTTTATCCAAAATTCTTTACTTTCAAATAATAATCCTAGAGAAAGAATTTTTGTAAAAACAAAAAAGATGTAGTAATCAGATAGAAAGAGAGAGAGAGAGAGAGAGATCTGGAGAATATGTAGAATGCAGTAAGACATCTCAATCAAACTGTAAGAGCCATTTTTTTAACCACTAATGCAATATGTGGTCACGCGTTGCCATGTTTTTCAGTAAGTGCGGAACCCAAATTTCGCAGCAATTAACATATCTCATCTTGGTTAGGTGATTATGCACTGTTTTGAAAATCCTAATGTTATTTACTACCTTCCCCACATATATCAACTGTTTTTATCAAGCATAGCCTTGATAAGATCCGTATCCGTCGTTTTGGGGCGACTGCTGAGATATTCATCTTCCAAATTAAAATTTCCTAGTCTAAATCTTTCAAATCAATTGCAAATGGTTGTAAATGTTAATAGAAGCATCCCCGTACACTGTACAAATTTTATCTACAGTATTCTTAGCACACTATCATCATTTTTAAAACAATTAAGCATAACAGAGGCCGTAAATGTCATCTTTCTACGCTATCCATGTTTAACGTTGTGAATAAAAAATGTTGAAAGAGACTAAGGCCCAAATAAACGTACTGTAAAAAAAGCTCTGGGATGACTGAAATTGAGAAACATAAAGACCTAATCGATAAGCCTGCATATTTGCACAAGCAGAGCAAAATACATTTCATATAATAATGCGACGAGAATGATACTTACAGGACGACTTAATATATGATAAGCCAATATATAATTAGTTGTACATAATACACATTGAATCTTAGAACAATAGAATTTTGTCGTCTATGCGTACTCTTTAATAATAATAAATAAATATATATATATATATATATAGTACAACACGTATATGCATAATATATCATAAGCATATGTGTTTTGTTCTATATAATATATACATCATATAACATTGACGAATGTTGTATATACGTTATATGATTATGCATGTTTTAAAACAAATTATTATCGATGCTAGATAGGAAAATGCGCGTAGATATTTTAGAAGCATACTCCCATTTTTTTAAAAAAAAAAAAAAAAAACATTGTAAGTATTCGAATAGATAAATAATATTAATTGTAACTATTTAAAAGAAAAAAATAAAATAAAATAACTTAATCTCTTCAAAGTGAGATGATTGGAGAGAGAGAGAGAGAGAGAGAGGGGTGAGGGTTGAGAAACAGAGAGAGAGAGAGAGAGAAAGAGAGAGAACTAAAATATAATAATAATGAACGAAAGTATAATAAAAACGATGCACGATATGATGTATTCGATAGAAATGTTTAAATGTTATAAAATATAAACGATAGGTAAATACGAATATAAAGTAGTAAAAAAAAAAAAAAAAAAANAAAAAAAAAAAAAAAAAAATCAAAAATATACAAAACAAAGAAAGAAAGAAAAAAAGAGCAGAGAGAGAGAGAGAGAGAGAGAGAGAGAGAAAGAGAGAGAGAGGAGAGAGAAACAGAGAGAAATAAAATGAGAGATTAAAAAAAAAAAAAACATGAGAATTGTGAATGGTACGAAACAAAAAGAAATAATTATTATAGATATATTATAATCTTAACACAAATAAACAAAAAAAAAAAAAAATATGTGCATCAAGTTTTATATTCCTCGATTGAAATATTTGTATATTTTACTGATAAATACTTTTTCTTCCCTCCCAACAGCCCTCCCCCCACCCCCCGTAGAAATATAAACACAATATTGTATATTTATAAATCGTTGTGTTATAATATAATATTTGTTTAAATAGTGAAAAATAAATTTGAAAAAAAAAAAAATGAAAAATGTTCAATAAGTTATGTTTCTCTTTTTCGTTTTTATTGAAAATAATTCATATCTCTCTCTCTCTCTCTCTCTCTCCCTCTCTCTCTCTCTTGTTATTGTAATCTTTCAGTGAATGAGTCATACGAAAAATACTTTGATAACATTATCGTCATCTATTGAAAAAAAAATTGTTTTCAATTGATCTCAAAGTTTCGATTTGTGTTCAAAGCTCGAGAGGAAGAGGAGGAGGGGTATGAGTATGGGTATGAAGATAGGGATGGGATTTGGAAAGGGAATAGTGAGGAGGAAGAGGAATTATGGGGGACGATGGGGAAGGGGAATGGTGGGAAAAGGGATGGTCTATATATCATAAGATATGAGAAATTATCTGGAAATGTAAACGCGCCGTTTATAACGCAGATCTCAACCTCTCTTTCAATACAAATGTATAATAATCCAACCAAATATATGGTTTCTTTGTAATAAATAGATTTTATGAATTGTATGTTGCGAAATGTTCGAATTAATAATAATTTTGTTTTTTTTCACCTATGTATACATACATAATGAAAAAGTAACGACCGAGATCGCATAGATAAATAAAATTCAACATCGGAGATTTGACTTTTAATTAAGCTTCATATAAAACAATAAAACAATTATATATATATATATATATAAGATAAATAGAAAAACTCATCATTCGAAAGAGACTTTTCTTTACGGCGAATTCTCGGGGGCTTCCGTTTTCTAAAAAAAAAAATTGAAAAAGAAATAAAAAAAAAAGTCATTTTCATCCGACTGAACTATAATTACTAATTATTAACCCTTTTAGCTGTTATAAAGAACATCTGACAGTGTATTAACTTAGATCTGCGTTAATATAAAATAACACATCGATTAAAGGAATATAATAATATTTTTATTATATTATATATTTATTTTAATATATATATATATATATATATATATATATACTCAGTGAATGTTCATGACAATCGTCATGGCATTTAAAAACACTTATGATATAATATAAGTAAACAAAGTAATCGACAAGTATTATTAACCCTTTGTATTACAACTATCAACATTGTTCCTTTTCAATTGTGCTAATTAAAATTAATGTATACTATATTTATATAATGTCATCACTTTATAATATATTTCCTATATTAACCAGTTAAGTTTGATGATTCGTGCGCAGAGTGTGCGCTTTGGTGTCTGTCGCGAGAATCAAGCGATGACGGTTATAGTCGTCAAACACGTGTTTTCTTTTATATGTCAAATCGAAAGAAAGAAACAACATAATGTTTCATTTCGTTTTAAAACGTAATCAATTATTTTCTATTTTATCTAATTAATTGGCACATAACAAAAACAAATCAATGTAATGCAAATGGTTAAATAGATTACAATCAATAAATTACAACAACAACAACAACAAAATACTATCGATAACGTTTCTTTTCGATAAAAAAAAAAAATAAAAAAAAAAAAAATACAAGAAAGCATGAATCGTCCTAACTTTTCAAACAAATAAAAGACTCATCGTTAGCAGAAAACTGCTACAGTTGCTAAAAGGGTTAATCACGTTTATCTAAAAGATAAAATTTATTATAGATGTAATCACGATCATCTAGTCGGCGCCTTTTTTTTTTTTTTAATTTTATTTTTTTTTATTTTTTCTTTTTTTTAATCTCAACAGTTAGCTACAACTCCCAACAACTTATAATTAGCCGTTTCGTTGACCATTTACCTCTCGTAGGTCTTATTTATATAGACCTCGAATATTCTCGTTGTTCGATCGATTGCCGAGATCCCCTTTGGTGGGTGTAAAAAAAAAAATGAAAACAAAAATAAAAAAGAAAAAGATAAAATATAACGTTATTTAATATTAATAATAATAATAATAATAATATAACTTTTAAGATACTCTCTTCTCTTCGAGTAGTAAATAAAATAACAAAATTACAAAAACATAGACAAATTGTAAAATTTCATGAACTAGCGTATATATATATATATATAATATAACGAGTTATAATTAAAAGTAGCACACTATCCTTCTCTATACCTCTTTCTCTGTCTCTCTCTCTCTCTCTTTTTCTTTATACAATAATTTACCTAATCAATCTACAGTATTCGACAAAAAAAATGTATATATTTCACACTTCAAAACCATAATCATCCACCATTGTCATTGCACTTAAATAATATTTATTTGATCTCAAATATTAATTTTAAATTATTCTTCTAAAATCGTATCAACATAATTTTGTCATTATTGTAAACTTTGTCACTTGTTGAGTGCTAACACAACCATGATTAAAGTGTGTGTATACATTTTTTTGGCGGATCGTGTATTTTCTTCTCTCTCTCTCTCTCTCTCTCTCTCTGCCTATCTATTGATCTTATAATCGATACTCGATTCGCCGTGGATAATAACCAAAAATAAAAAAAAAGAAAGAATTAAAAATAAGAAAAAAAAACGGAAAAAAAAGATCGTTATGGTATCACAAAGCTTTTATTCATCTACACGCGCAACTTCCGTTATAAATATCTTTAAATACATACATGTAACTCCATACTCCATGCGAGAAAAGGACAACGAATCTAATCGACATACGTTTAGTTTGAAATTATTCGTGTAAGTATACATATAAAATGTCAGAACTTTTATCCGTCATTTTAATTTACATATGTACATATATACATATATATATATGTGTTTAAACGAGATGCAGAGCAAACGAAAAATTCTCTATTATTATCTTCCGTCTTATGTTATTGTGTATTGTAATTAACTGTTATACAGACGTTGTAAAAGAAGATACTAAAAGTGATCACGTAATGTAAAACTTGTAAGAAATTAAATCATTTTACGAATAACGATCATTATTATTATTATTATTATTATTATTATTATTATTATTATTATTAAAATCTTCGTTATCATCATTATCATCGTAATCGTCGTCATCATCATCATCATCATCATCATCATAATCACAATCATCGAATATGATTATTATATATTATTATTATTATTATTATTATTATTATTCTACATTATCAATCCGTCTTCGCCATTCGCATGTTTCAAATAATTAAATCTACTGAAGATAAAATTAAATACAAAAAAAAAAAAAAAGGTAATTTTGATTATATTTATTCCAAATCTCGTGCGAAAGACCATGAGACGGATGCCGTGTTAATTGTTGGCAAAGAATAGAAAGAAAAAAAATAAAAAAAAAATTGTTAAAACGTTCCCCTCGTAAAAACAGAAGATTAGAAAAAGAAAAAAGAAAATAATAGAAAGGCAAGTGACTTCACGTGACGATCAATGTCCGTGAAAATTTCACACTTTCGATAGTTTTCAACGACGCTGCTTAAAGTTAAGACGAATACCTGCTCTTTATTATGCAGTATATAATATATACATATATATATTACTAGGGGTGTCCCGCCACACGTTGCTGTGGCTCACAATCAGTCCGATACACACGTCTTTAAATCAACGAATTACCTTATATCGCCATCTGTTAGAATCTTATCAAACTAACAGAGATAATCATGACTCGTTTGTTAATAAACAAATAATAATTCGCGATTAATAAAATAATATTGCGAATGATAAATTGAGATATAAACTATCCTATCTTTCAAGTTGAATGAAATTGCACAAAGTGTGCAAAATTTTATTCAAATCGGTTCAGTAGTTTAGGAGTTCATTGCGGACAAACAACGTAACATGTAATTTATATATACATATATATATATTAAGAAGATAATTTTATGATTAAAAAACAACGGTCAAAATTATTAACAAATAATAAGAAAGATCACAAAATTCAACTTAAAAGTTGATAAATGACCGTTATCCTATTCCTGCTATTATATGCGATGTTTAAAAATCGATTATTAGATATATCGTATGGAGTAGTAATCGTCAATCGATTTTACGCTTCACGCTGTTAAATCATTATGAGAGTCATACATTTTATCTATAATGATCTCTCAAAATTTTCAAATGCGATCGAATTAAATGATTAAGAAAGAAAATTAAATATAAATAATAATAATAATAATAATAATAATAATAGTAATAAATCAATTGTAATTAACTCAAAAGTGCAAAAATATACAACACATTTAACGTTAATTAACATCGATATATCAATTTATTTCTTATTCATATTCCCTAGTTTTAAGTAGAAAGTTTCCTAGGGAAAATGTTATCATAATATGTTCCAAAGTGTTATATACGTACATATATACTATGACAACATTTTCTCAAATAACGTACATACATATATATATATATATATACACGCGACATCTATAAGAAAGTTCGTATGCACGTGGTGATGGTGGTGGTGGTGGTAATGGCTTAAAGTGAACCATCAAGAGTTCCGCGAATTATTAATCGAACACTAAAATGTTTATACTACGTTTCGTCAAACATTTAACGTTTCTACGTGCATTCCCGTAACAAACTCCCCCCCCCATCCTCCTCCTCCTCCTCCTCCTCCCTCTCCTTCCCCGATCGTAATTAATTATTCTATCATTTTGAGAAGATACGTGATAACAAAAAAAGAAAATAATCACTGCGAATATTTTTTCTTATCTCGTTGCGAACTTAACAGCAAAAGCTAACAATAAGATAAATCAATGCGAACACGTCACAGATATTATTTTTTTTTTTGACATATTTTCTTTTTTTGTCTGCCTGCATGTCAAATGTTCGTAAACTTCGTCTAGACCAGTGTTTTCCCAAAAGTGGGCGATGAAGTGGTCCAGGGGTGGGGCGAGGAGGGGGCGATTACGGCCACAGATGAACTTTGGAAATGGGGGAAGTGGCAAAATGGTAATGAATAACTGTAAGTGTGCGGTGATAAGATGATAGTAAAAGAAAAAGGTCAAAAAAGGAAAAGCAAATAAAAAATTAATTTTTACGGGAGAGGGGGGAGGGGTGATAAGTAATAGTTTTTTTTGGAAAGGGGGGCGATAGGACAAAACAAAGTTTGGAAACCACTGGTCTAAATCGAAATAAAAACAAAACAAAAAGATATATATATATATATAATATATAAATCTAATTTAAAAAAAAAAAAAGAACAATAATAATAATAAAAATCTAACAAATCAGTGAAAATCCATAGTCGCGATTTTAATTAAAAATGCAGCCACGATTCGACGTGATATATTCCGACACGTAATTATACATATATATATATATGTATAATAAACTGAAAAAAGTCAACGTCAAAATTCGTTGAAACGTATAACGCGAATAATCGCATATCGATATTCGAGTGAAAAGAGCAACGTATGATTTTTTGAACATATATATATATATATACATATATATTTATGGACGTATATTAACGAGTCAAAAACGATCATCGACGACCAATAGGTGATCTCTTTCACCAATACGAAATGCGTATTAACGAGAACGAAAAATGTACCATGTGAGAATGGATATGGGCAATATGAAAATTCAATAATCGTAAACACAACCTTTCATATGCATACAAAATACTTTGATACAACGACAAGTTCTACTTAGCTTTATTCCATAAGTGTTATGAAAGATATTTAAATAACTCATTGTCAGATTAAATGATGATGAAAAATAATGAACTTTCTAATCGATAAAATGAATAACATTTTTTTCTCTGATGATCTCTAAGCATAAGAAAAACATAAAAATATTACTTCAAAAAGTAAATACATAAAATAATACAATATACTTACGTCTTCTCTTATCTTCAATATGTTTTATCGATTACACGATAGACCAAAATGATAGATTTGTTTCGAAACTTTTCAAATATGTTTACATATAAAACGTACACATACACATACATACATACATACATACATACACAGTAAGTAAGTACACGCTTGTGTCATTTTTTTTTCCTTACATTTTTCAAGCATACAATCATAATCAAAATCGTAAAACCTGTCAAAATGGTACGGTTGTTTTATTGCTTTACTATTCGGGGAAGAGAGAACGGGGACTTTACTATCTATATAGGGTAACCCAAAAAATCTCATTGACCAACTAAAAAATTGTACGATATTTTTGTTTTTCGTGAGTTGTATCAAAGTCGCATTAAGGTTCCATTAGAATTTGTCTTCTCACGGTAAAGTCACTTTTGAGACACTTTGTGTTATTAAAAGACAAATAATATTTAACACGTTCGTCGCCATGGATAACGTATACCAGATACGGACATGCTTCTTTGAGGGCCCCGTCACCGTATACGGTGACGCTCTTCTTGTTGAAGTTATAGTATTTTTAATTGGAAAAACTTATCACATTTCCCATTTCGAAAAAAAAATTATTTTCAATAAATAAAAAATAATAATATTAGGATAGGAAGACTGCGAATGGAAGGATTGCGCTCAGGAACGGGAACAATGGCGGGATTTGGTATTTGCGGCAATGAACTTTCGAATTCCTAATGCCAGTTAATAATAATAATAATAATAATAATAATAAAATATAATAAAAACTGTATAGCTATATTCCGTCTCATTCTCTCGCAGGCTAAATCCTATATGTTTGTCTCTTTTTCTCTCATTATTTAGTATAGCAGCCGTTTCATAGCTTCGTTACACAGCTTCGTTACACAGCTTCGTTACATAGCTGCGTTTCCGTTTATTTACTTTTCAGATCACTCCCATTCTAAAGAAGTTTTCACTTCAATATAATATAACCATAATACTGGGGTTACATTGTTAATATTTCTATTTATCGTTTCTTTACGTTAGGACGCGCCGACAGTTGAATTTTGGGCCTGACGAAAAACTCAACCGAAACGAGCTGAGCGACGAACGTGTTAACGTAAATTATAAGTTTTGTCTACACTCTTGTTTTATATATAAATAAATTCAATATAAATATATACGTGATAAGGAATAACTTATTTAGAAAAAAAAAAAAAAAAAAAGAAAAAAAATCTATCAGATAAACTCGTAATGACATCATTCTTTATCAAAATCTACCAATCAATATCGTGAGTTTTTAAAAAAAGAAAAACATTTTTTATTTCTTTATTTTTTTCTTTTTTTTTTTGTTACACAATCTCGATCGATTCAAACTTATTAGGGCTATCCTCCTAATAAGGAAAATTACTCGAGATTATCTGTTAACTGATTTTTCATGTCTTCTCGTTTGGAAAAGTTTACAAAAAAAAAATATATATATATATATATAATATACTATTTATTCGTATCTATAATTTTCGTTTTTATCCGATTACAACAATACGCTATTAAAATTCATTACAATTTTACGATCTATTTAAAAAATAATATATAAATAAATAGTTTAAATTAAATATGAAATCTAAATTATTATATATATATATATAAAAAAAAAAAAAAACAGAAGACACAGATATACAATATCAAACGTTCATATAGGTATTGGATTGTACGGAAAGTAATTTCGTTTTTTTTTTCTGATACAATAAATTGCATTAATTAATGCAAACCGGCAAATAATAACACGTGAAATCGGTGAGATGTTAAATTTAGCAAATTTAACAGATTATGTTCACTTGAAAGGCTTAGGTTTAACCTCGAAACGAAATGTGTCTTCATTTTTCACAAAAATCAAACGAAACTACTTTCCGAACAATCCAATACAATAAAATATCAAATTAACCCATGACGTAAATCTGTTAATTGGCTAAAAGTAGAAAATGTGCTTAATTATTTGTCTAATTGTAAAATTGCGAATAAAATAATATATATATATATATATTTGTATGATATTATTACTCGTTTAAACACGATAAAATCACACGTGAAAGAAAAAAAGAAAGCGAATATGAAAGAGAATCGTTTATAGATTAAGGAAAAAAAAAAAATTACAATTTATCTATTAGTACCTACCAATAGGATCTCACGTTTAAACGTTTTTCGATAGATATAATTGTCAAAATTTATTTGGTGGGGAGAACTCGGAGCTTTGGCTAAGCACAACGATCAATTTCGTTTTCATTAACGTTTCTGACTTGCTACAAATTACGTCGATAACACAAAGATTTCTTCTTTTCTGTTTCTTTTTCTTCTTTTATTTTTGTCAATCTATAACTGATGTTAACATTTATAATGCGATCTTGTAATATATAATAAAAGTTTATTTTATTTATTGATAAGTGATTAAGGTGATGAAATAATTTAATGATTACAATTGTGGTCCGAATTTTGTCAAGTGAAAATTATTGTTAAATAATTTTTTAAACTGTTTTAATTAAAAATCATTTTGGGTCATTTTCAAGGTAAGTCAAATCACATTATCGTATTTTATTTTTATAAATATGTATATGTTTTAATATACATTATCGAAATGTGTATTAACTGAATTACTGTATTCATCTTTGGCGAAAAAAAAGAATATTTTTTTATAAAGCTATTATCGCATGACATCGTACTCGATTGAGAATAGAAAAAGAGACAGAGAGAGAGAGAGAGAGAGAGAGAGAAAGAAGAATCGTTTGAACGCGCGTCAAAACGACTTAGGAAGAATGCCAAGATCGAGAATGCCAAGGAAACTTCATCTTAACAAGCGTGTCATCTCATGCTTGCTTTTTTACTACCATTTATTGCTCCTAACTCTCTTTCTACTCTAAATTGAACAACCTTTTACTGACAATATTATATTTTAAATATTATTGAATGAAATAAAAATAGAATCTTTTTTAAAATATTAATATTAGATCGAGTCATAAGTAACTTCCGATGCGTCTATGTAGAATCTATTTTTCGTATTTATCTACTATAAGTCACCGAAACTGACGAATTTTTGATATCACTGTATAGATGAGGATTCAGTTAGTCTACTGTCAACTTTTTCAAGTAAAAACTTCTTTAGAATGGGTGTCATTTGAAAAAATGTAACGGAACGGTAGGCGGCTATGTAACGGAGCGGTAGGCGGCTATGTAACGGAGCGGTGGGAGGCAATGAAACAGCCACGATACTAAATAAGAAGAGAATACAATTATTCTACACCAGATATTTTCTATTCATCTCATTCTTTCGAAACTTAGTTTTTTGAAGATTTCACTTGTAACACGTGTGATCTGCACACATGTTTCTTTATGTAGTCAATGTTACATTTAACCGTTTTTCTTAACCACTCAAATGGATAGTAAAAAGTGCATATTCGACATGTAATGCTTTAAGAATTGAAACCAGGCAATAATACTAAAGTGGCAAATGAAAAAATATGCAGTGTATACGGTGCAGGACTGATAACTGATAGGACAGTCAGAAATTGGTTTGTAAGATTCCGTTCTGGAGATACGATCTTAAAAGATAAACCGAGTGCAGGACGTATTTCCGACTTTGACGAACCTTTTAAAGGTAATATTGAAGCAAAATCCAATAGATACGTTCAACAATAGCAAAGAGTGTAAAAAAAAACGTATATAAGTGTATAAAAAGAAACGCTATTCTTTGTCTCATAAAAAACGGAAGTTATTTATGACTCGACCTAATAATTGACATACGTAAATTACTCCTTGATCAATATCCTTATTTCTTATTTATTAAAATAATTATTAATACCATCTGACTTTTATATAGCTTTAAACAATCTGATCAATTTACATCATATTTTGTTATAACCAATGTATTCATAATTGTGTAATATCATTGAAAACACGATAAAGTATTAACGATGAATCGAATAACTGATAAAATTCTGTTCTCAACCTGATGAATATTGTCTTGATTTTTTTCATATGCATACTTTTAAACTTGTGTATAAAGTTACAAAACTACTGTTAAATATTTTTTAAGTAAATTCTAGCTATAAACAGTTACAAATGTTTTTTTAACGATACTCGAGGGAATCATTTTAGGTCTATGTTAAAAACAAATATCAAATGAATTGACTTGATTTGATCATAAAAATGTAATCATAAAACGTTTATCGTTAGAAAAATGTATCTTTTAATAATATTTATTAATATCGCGTAACTTTCATTTCTTTGTTTTTTTTTTTTTTCAATTTCAAGCATTCAAATATTCTCAATAATTTTTTAATTTTCAATAAAAATACATATCTCAATGTATAAATATTTACATGTACATAAAGTATATTCATTTTGTCGAAAAGAAAAAAAAAAAGCTCTAATGTTGAAAAAAGACAAAGTGAAACACATTTTTCATGTTGCAGGCAGATTACAAGGCAATCTATCGATGATTAAAACACCAAAGATCGAAACAAAAACGTCCGATAAAATAGTCGATAATCCGCAAATGTAAAAACAAGCCAAAAAAAAAAAAAAGAAAAAAAACAAGCAAAAACAAAAGCTACATATACGGACGAAATTTCATATCAATCCTATAACAAATCGTGATTATGGCAGAATCAATGTGCACGATGATGTTACGTTTGATTTTGCTCTTGGGAATTTTAACAAGAGGAATCAAATCTGTCGATCTAGCGTATAAAGAATGGTGGGAAACAACACTCGTATATCAAATTTGGCCAAGAGGATTTCAAGATAGCAATGGCGATGGTGAAGGTGATTTGAAAGGTATGTTATTTATCAGATACACGTAATAAATTTACGTACATATATCCTCTTCTCTAAATTTAAATAAATCCTTTCGTTTTTTTTTTTTTATTCACAAATTTAAAGAAAAAAAAAAAAAACTACACTCTAAATATAGATTTTTTCAGGTCAAAATAACAATTCAGCAATTACATTTAAAAAAAATCTCAAAAGTGAAACTTTTGCAAAAGAAAAACATAAATCTTAGTAATTACGTCAATTTTTTAACGCATTGAAAACTTTTGAAGATGACTCTTAAAATGGCTGCTTTGCATTGATTTTTAGTTCAATAAATTATCATTCATTATTTTATTTCTAACTGTTTTATTTTTTTTTTTTTTTATTTTTATTGTTATTTTGAAATGACAAATTGTTATTTTCGAACTGAAAAATCTATATACAAATAAATTATTAATAAATATTAATAAATCTTTTTCTCTCTCCATAATGGACAAATTTTATACTGAAAAAAACTTCGAATAGAACAAAAAAACATAATAACGTTCTTTTGAAATTTACTGCATTTGAAATGAAAAAAAAAAAAAAACATAATTAATTTAATTTCAAATATAATCTTATTATCAAAGATACATATCAAGTGTTATGTATTATTGATGATTATTAAATTCGATATCTTGATATTAAATTCATTATATCAAAATCGACATGTTAGGTTATTCTAAAAGATGAATCAAAGTAATCTAAAATAACGAAAACTATTTCGAATAATAACGAATGTAAGATTGTTTTATAAATAAATAATAAATTTGTTTAAAAGACAATCACTCAATTGCTATATTTAATGAATCTATGTGTTTTACATTTGATCAATTTTTTTTATCGACGGAATAAATGAGCGACTTCAGCGCCTCCATTTATCATCTTTATAAATGCGCTCTATATTATCGACAAAGGACATTTTTTATCATCTATATATTCTATCAAAAAGTCAATGACTTTATTTTAAAAAACGTACTGATTATTATATATATATATATTAATAAATCTAAATGCAATTAAATAGTTTGATAACATTGATATTAATAAAAATAATTAATAGTAATATTTAATTAAATATCATAACCTTTACTCAATTCTTTCTATATAAGCTTATTAACAATGAAAATCCTTCATAACTATAATTACTGTCAATATTATACGAACAATTTTTAACGAGAGAAAAATATTATTATTATCATAAATTTGATAAAGTAAAAAATTAAAAAAAAAAAAAAAAAGAAAAACATTTTGTCAGATAATCTTATATATTGTACATTAAAATCTATTATATTCTTGACCAATGAGATGCATGCAATAAAAAAGTTATACTTTTGTTCTGTAACAAACTTATAATTTAAAAAATTACACGTTGTAAGATAATGAATGTCAATTTTTATAATTACCAATTGAAACAAAAAATATACGCCTTTATTATCGATTTTATCTTACAAATTATTGGATAGCTTCGATAACTGATTTAATCATTGTCGGTCATATTGCTTTCTCTTTCGCTTCGGCGCAAAGGCGTTTAGGCGCGAAATTTGAAAAATGTTAATTTTAACCAAATGTATAGTACTTATATTATAATCGAAAATTCCTATTTTTAAAAATTTAAGATAAAATAAGTATGTATTAGAAATATATTATAATTATATTGATAAATAATGCATATTTTCATGTTACAGGGATAATTAATAAGCTTGATTATATTAAAGAACTTGGAGTTGAGACAATATGGCTTAATCCAATCTATAGATCTCCTTTGGTAGACAGTGGATATGATGTTTCTGATCATAAAGATTTAAATCCTTTATTTGGAAAATTTGAAGATTTTGATGAGTTGATAAGAAAAGCACATGACCTAGGTATTTCTATCTTATTTGATTATTTTTAACGTATACACATCCATGATAAATCTCATTACATGTTTACTATATAATAAACATTTGTAAACTTTGTTTTTTCAGGATTAAAGGTTATTCTAGACATAATACCAAATCATTCTAGCGTCGACCATCCATGGTTTATTTTATCTGTAAATAATCGCGAAGGTTATGAAGATTATTATATTTGGTCAGATGGAAAAGAAGATAAAGAAGGTAACAAGATACCACCTAATAATTGGGTAAGTATAATTAAATAGGAATATTTTGGAAAATACTATTATAATATAAAAAAACAAATAATACAAGATAATATTGTTTGATTAGGTAAGCACGTATAATAAAGATAAAGAAGGATCTGCATGGACTTGGCATAATATTAAAAAGCAATGGTATTATCATAAATTTCATGAGAAACAACCAGATCTTAATTTACGAAATAAAAATGTCATTGAGGAAATACTGGTATGGTAAAAAATATTCTTCAAACAGTTATATACATTTTATTTGCTTTTAAAAATAAATCATAAATTATATTTTTCCATATATATATATATAGGATATTTTCAAATTTTGGTTAGAAAAAGGTGTAGATGGTTTTCATATAGATTCAGTACCATATTTTTTTGAAGATGAACAATTACGAAATGAACCGTCTGTGGGAAGTGGTAATTATACTTTTGGACTTGAAGAAAGTACCGAGCTTCTTTATGTATTTCGTGCCTATATCAACAATTGGATAGAAATAAATAATGCATCTTCAAAGTTAGTTTTATTCTTTGCTTTCTTAATTAATATCAAAATGATGATTTTATTGTAATGCAATCATATAATTTATTTTTCAGATTGTTAATAGCAGAATCATATGATTCTGATTATAAACTTATAGCTTATTATGGTAATGCTACACACGAAGGAATTGAGCCTACTAATGTACGCTTCATCAATCCTATTCACAATAAAACAGATGCTAGTTATATTAAAAATGTAATAGACGAATGGTATCAACTTCTACCAGAAAATACAACTACTAATTGGATGGTAAGAAAAAAAAATGCATAGCTTGTAGAATAGTTAATTATTTAAAAAAGAAAAGAAAAAAATAAATAAGTTTGTTTTATTATTACAGCTAAGTAATCATGATTTCTCGAGAGTACCGTCAAGAATTGGATTAAATCGAGTCGATGGACTTCATATGCTTAGTTTACTTCTACCTGGACAAGCATATACATATTATGGCGAAGAAATAGCAATGTTAGATTCCAAAATTTCGTGGGATAGAACGATTGATCCAATGGGTTGCGGTCAAACATCAGACACATATGAAAATTTTTCTCGAGATCCAGCTAGAACACCCATGCAATGGAATAACAAATTATCCGCTGGTTTTTCTACAAATGAAACTACATATCTTCCTGTGCATCCTGACTATGTCACTAGAAATGTGGAATATCAAAAAGCACAAGAACACAGCAATTTAAAAACTTATAAAAAATTAGCTGAACTTAGAAAACAACCAGTTTTTACTCACGGAGACTATGAACTTAAATCAACTAATAACAACAACGTACTTATTTTAAAACGGTTTGTATATTTAAAATTATTAAGAACATATATATGTATATATATATACATAACATGAATTCTACTTTATTATACGTTTATATACAGATCGTTGCAAGATCATCCTATATATATAATTATTGTGAACCTGTGGATTCATCGAGAACAAATAAATCTGACATCTTTATATCCAGATTTAAATGACAATTTAGAAATTGTAGTATATTCGAGCAACGCCATATATACTACGTGAGTATATATAAATAAAAAGAACAATATTTATTAACCAACCAAATTGAGATGTATAATATTAATTTATTCTTTTTTAGAAATACTGTACCAAAAAGCAATTTTATTCTTACGGCAAATGCTGCTTTAGTATTAAAAGGAAAATTGAATAAAAGTACAACTTTACCTCCTACTTCAACTGTACCTGCCACATCTACTAAAAGTACAACAGACAATACAAATTCCAGTCCTACAGATACAACTATATCAAGTATTAAACCCAGCGATAAAACAACATCTTCTACGACTAATAAATCAGAAACGCCACCGACGAATAGTACAGAAAGCACGACTGAAAAATCAGGAACACCATCGACAGAGAGTACAATAAGTACAACGACTAATAAATCAGAAACGCCACCGACGAATAGTACAGAAACCACAACTCAAAAATCAGGAACACCATCGACAAAGAGTATAAGTACAACGACTGAAAAACCAGAAACGTCAACTACAAATAGTCCAAAAACCACGGCGACTGATAAACCAGAAACGCCAGATATAAATAGTCCAAAAACCACGACGACTGAAAAACCAAAAACAACAACAGACTCAAATAACTATTCAGGATTAACCACCACTTCTTCGTTTAACTTTATATTAATCACAACATTGACTGTTATAATATTTCCCGAGTTTTTAATTTTCTTATATAATAATATTTAAATAAAATCAAATCACATATATAAAATATATTATTTTATTATAATCCTAAAAACTTAAAAAAAACTGAATTTATACTTTATCAATATAACGAAATATTCGCATATTATTATTGAGATGTTGTAACAAGGTACGAGATGAATCATATCGAGTTAATAAAAACAAATTCAGCTGTGATTTATAAATTGACTTCACAAGACGCCCCTATGCAAAAGTACTCTAACAATAACATAGATACAGTTGAAGGTATACGTTCGTTTAGAAGAGAAGAACAAGACAAGTTTATCTTGCGTTAATGTAAAAATTACTTTCAATTATATATTTTTTAAATTATCTCTACAATTATTTTACATTAAGTCTTCTAATAATTTCAATAACAGTGTGGTCAATTGAATTAAATTAAAATTTTATCAAAAAAAAAAAGAAAAAATTATTTAAGTAATAAACTGGACTAATATTATGATTATACCTAATTTCATAAAAAAAAATTATTCAAGAATATTTCTGTGTCTCTTAAGGAATTATTTATAATAGATGAGTAAAAAGGTAAACATTAATGAATATATATATATATACTAAACTTATCTACAAATAGATAAGAATACTATTACAAAAAATCATAAAAATTGATTACCACAAGAATATATGACTCATGATGTTTACAAACTTACGAAAGTGAACTATGGCATTTGTTATTATCTTATAACAATAATGTACTTAATCTACATATAAGATTTTGGTCAATCTAAAAAATGTCTTTCAGTAGGATGTGTTTAGAGCACGGGAGAGGAGGATAAGTCATCTCAAGCTATTGTAAGTGAAACCAAGCTATATATATATATATATATATATATATATATATACATACATATATACATATGTATATATTATCTCGTCGTATGTTTTTATTAGTTCGTTACTGTTATCCTACGAAGAAACATCGAAACTAAAAATCTAAAAGAATGGAACACAACGACGACAAGATTTGTTGCTATTCTTGCAAGAAGATTTACGGTAGTATGAGTATAAACATAATGGAACAATCAAATTTAAGAGGTATGCCGGTTAATCGTTCTTTTTCTTTTATTTGTTAGTTATATACGCGTTTTTATTTACATTTATTATTTATTTTGCAATTAATATAGTATTATGAAAAATAATAAATAATAGTAATAGATAATAATGATCAAGAATTTCTTTCTTTCTTTCTTTCTTTCTTTCTTTCTTTCAGATTGTTATCACAATTACACTATCACACCGTCTCGGATGAAAATACGATTATGTTTATTTTGGACTTTATGGGCTACTCTTATACTGGTTCTTATAACTTCTATTTTTATGTATTGCTGTGTCTCATGGCAAACATGTCCTAATCCGTTAAAAAATGTTCAGTAAATTATGACAAATATATTAAACTTATTTGTTAAAGTTAATGCTTTTATAATTATCTTAGTAAAAAAA
>NW_015148979.1:1015051-1029384 GCF_001465965.1 Polistes dominula | reverse complement strand
AAAAAAAAAAAAAAACTGTAATCGTCAATAGTAATGATAACAAGTTTTACAAATGATTTTATAAAAGAAATATTTATTTAAAAAGAGAAAGGAGAAATATTTTTAATTATCATATATATATATATATCATAGATATAAAATCAAATTGTATTTTCAATTTATTTTGTATAAACAATCGAGAAGAATTTATTTATTAATAATATAGCATTTAAGTGAAACTTAAGATAAATATACATGATAAAAAAAAATATATATATATACTCAGCGTTCCCAGTCAAGTATTTATTAATAGAAAGCAAGAAATCAAGAACACGAAGTTCTTGCAGTAATGGACTTTTACTGTCATTCTATATAAGCATAGTAAGAAAAGTGATACTATAATCACAACAAAGCTAAATCCTTAATAAGTGTGATCGGCTTAAATAATACAAGAACGGATCACGCGTTAACGTATTAACAGCTAGAAATATTTATTAATAAATACAGAAGTGTATAATAAAATTATTTTCATTAATTCAATCAACATGTTATATTATTAATCATTCCTACATTTTTTTTATACATCTTTATCACAATTTATATATATATATATGCAGGGTGTTCCAAAAATTGGAAACAATTGAAATCAAATTAAAATTAATTATAAGATACAAATGTTATAATTTTCGGATTGACCCATATTTTGTTTTTTTTTTTCACAACAATACAAATGAAAATTCATAATCATTAAATAACAAATAAAATGTAATAATTTTGCGTAAATGTGTTGAAAAGTTTACAGCTCTAATATAAAAACAATAATTTGGAATTTACTTACGTATTAATAAATTAATTATTTATTTCTTGTGGCTTGTTTTCTTTTTTCTCTCTTTTGTAACATCCTTTATATATATATAATATATATATATATAAGAGGAAACTTAAATCTCGCGCCTTATGATGTCTGTTGGAAATAATGGTTTCGATAAAAATCGATAAATCAACAATGTCATATGACATTAATTTTGAAGTTAAACAGATCAACCAAAGTACCGAATCTAGTCATTATAAACCCCCGAGTCAATAAAATATAATATATTATAAATTAATGCTTCTAAAACATTTATTATTCTCGACACCCTTGTTAAGTCCAAATCTTGTCAAAATGCCTTTAATAAAAATTTAACAAATTTATCCCTAAAATTACCCCTTTTACAAAATAGTTAAACAATTTTTGTTATTCAAGAAATGTCAAAAAATGTCTGAAGATGGCATCTCTCTCAAGGATACCGAATATCTGCATTTAATTTATTTTTCATGAAAATTTTTTTTAATTTACCTCTCACAATAAATATATATATATATTCAAGAACAATATAACAAAATAAATGTTAAATAAAAAACAAAAAAACACCATCGTAAATTAGAATACAGATAAATAGAAAACCTTTTGAATTTAAAAAAAAAAAAAAATGACAAGAAAGCATAAAAACGAAGAAAACAAAAAATATATTATACAGCCCTGAAAATTCATACGTGTACTCTCTTTTCCTTACTCATGCTTAATAACGATTTATAAAGCAATATATTAAATTACATCAAAATTGTTCACATATTTCATATTATTTTTTGAAGTTCATTTTACGAAGTAGAAAGTATAGGAATAAAAAGAATCGTTGAATTTTTAACGACACCGGGGAGTTGCGCAAAAGAATTATTCGATCTCATTCGAGTATTGTTAGTGGATGCTGTTGGGTGGTGTCAAAGTCTAAGGTGAGTTACAAAAAATAATATAGATTTCTTTTTTTTTTTTAAATCTATATATTATGTTTGATCATTTTTATGATAAAAATAATAAAAATAAAAAATAGCACAATCTATAAATAAAAAGACATATAATATTATTTTATCCGTGATTTGTTAATTAATTAAATTATATTATTAAGATTTGTAGATTTGAATTAAACTACGTTGGATAAGATAGACAGAGAGGAATCGAGATAAAGATAGAGATAGAGATAGTTTGGGGTGAATGTACAGTGTAAGCAAAGAATTCTATTAAACAATTCAAAGTCCTCTGTGTGGCCTATGTGATATATATATATATATATCTATATGTATATACCTATATATTAAGACCTTGAGAACATTGTATAACGTAACTATGGAGAGTGGGAGACAGAATTTAGATAACGACGAAGCGAAGGAATCATCTCGACCGTCTTCAGTCGTTCCAACGTTTCAATCCGAGACGGATGAGACTAATTCAGTTTCCTTTGATCAACAATTGAAGTCTAACGAACTATTAAACATGGGAAAACAAAATGGGGGTGAAAATGATCTCGATGATGGGACAAAGGAGAGAATGCTGACTGACGAGAGTAAAATTTCACCAACTAAAGATGCCACAGAGGTAATGTTCCATGCTTGCTTGCTTTTTTTTTTTTATTATATCTCTTAGAAATTTGTTACACTAAAGTGGGAACTTCTTATTTCTTCGAAAAAAAAAAAAAGGCAATAAATTGTAACAAATTTGTAACCATTGTATCAAATTTATACACATTTGACCTACATTCATTGATTTAGGTTATTTTTCTGACAGATTTTTATCGATTTGTGCTAATACTAGGGAGAGTACTAAAAATCAATACATATGTTATACGTTATTTGATAAAAGAACGTAACCTCTCTTCTTTTTCTTTCCTTTTCTTTTATTTATATTTATTCTTTCCTTGTACTACGAAGAAAATAAGGATAAAATTTACGTAAGAAGTATATGGTTTTTCCAACATAATTTGGTTATTTACCATGACGTATTCGTAATTTGTATAATAAAGTATATTACTTTTGTTTTGAAATAAAATACAAATATTTCATTTATTTAATTGATTATGAGATTATTATACGGATTGAGAACTAAAAAAGATGTAAGTAAAAAAGAAAGAAAAAACTCTTGCAAGAAATATACGAAATTACGTCATGCTTTCACTTAGTGACACAGATTTGTATCAAGAAATAATAATAATAATAATTGATTACTTTTGTCAGTGTTGTTAAATCCAAATAAAATTATCTTCTTTCATTTATAGGTTAAATTTATATCAGAAAATGGGGATGCAAAAATTGATATTGAAACGCCTAAACAAATACTTTCTGGAATGGGAAAAGAAGAGTTGATGAAATTTGCTAATGATCCATTTTGGGTTCGCCTACGATGGTTTTTATTTATTAGTTTTTGGGTATTATGGGTTTGTATGCTTGCTGGTGCTGTAGCGATTATTATTGTAGCACCAAAGTGTGAATCACCTAAACCTAAACAATGGTGGGAAGAAAGTCCTATCGTTAAATTACAATTTTCTGATTCGCCAACTAAAGATTTAAAAGGTTTGAAATCACTCTTGAATGAATTAAAGGAACAACATATAAAAGCTATTTCTTTACCGCCAATAATGAAAGGAAGTTTACAAGGTATATTAAATAAAAATAAAAAGCTAATCGTGTTTGTTATTAATAATTATTTAAGAAGAAAGATGATAGATCACATCTTATTTTTATTTCTATGTATATTATTTAGGGCATACAGATAATTTCATGGAATTAGATTCTCAACTGGGTGATCTAAATGATTTAGAAGATCTTGTCAAAGCTGCAAAGGAAAAAGATCAACATCTTATTTTAGAATTAGATCCTAATCATTCTTCTATAAACCACTCGTGGTTTGAACAATCTGTTATTAAAAAAGATCCCTACACGGACTATTATATTTGGGCCGATGGAAAAACTACTTCTGATGGTAGAAGACAACCTCCTAATAATTGGGTATATTTAATATTCTTATAATTATTTTAAAATACTATAATTATCTGCAAGTGTTATGTAAATTTATCTTTTTCAATATGTATATATATATATGATTTTTAATATAGTTAAGCGTAAATGGAGGTTCTGCCTGGGAATGGAATGAACAAAGAGGCCAATATTATCTTCATCAATTTAAAAAAACTCAGCCAGATTTGAATTTCTCTAGTCCAACGGTGTTAGCTGAATTTGGAGTAAGTTATTTTTTTGATTTAATAATCTATCCTTGCATATGAATTTATATATGTGAATGGATTAACATACATTTATTTATATTAATATTATTTTATATTTCAGAATATCTTGAAGCATTGGTTGACATTGGGAATTAGTGGTTTCCGTTTGGCAAATACTCAATATCTGACAGAAGATCCTTCTTTACGAGATGAATCTCTTAGTTCAATACCAACCGAAGTTGATAATTATCAATCATTAGTTCATGTATACACGCGAGATCGACCAGAGAATGCAAAAATTTTAACAAAATGGCAAGAAATAGTTTACAATGAAACTAAAGGAGAAGGGTAATTATTAATTTCAGTATTTAAAAATATACAGAAATATATATATATATTTTTTTAGTATATAAGTATATGATAAATTTTTAATAAAATTTTCACAGCTTATTTGCATTGCAAAATGACATTGGTGCAGATATTTTAGAAGTTTACAATGAGAAAAAAACATTAATTAGTCTTCCACAAAGTTCACAATTTCTGACTACAGCAAATGCTAGCATAAATGCAACTACTTTAAATAAAGGTATTTCACAGTGGATATCTATTTCATCTTGGCCTGGATGGGATGTAAGCATTATTAAAATAAATAAAAATATCTAATATATATATATATATATATATATATATATATATATACTTTTTCTCTGTAAGTAAAATAATATTTACTGATTATAGCTAAATGGAGAACAATATAGTTTACGACAACGAATGGCACCAGATATAGCCGATAGCATAACCCTAATGTCTATGCTTTTACCAGGAACACCTATTCTTAGATTAAATGATACTTTATCTCCCAAACATTCATTTGCAATACTAGCTAAAGCTCGGATAAGTGCGACATTCCTTTATGGTGAAACTGATACTAGAGTTGTTAATGGAACTGTTTTTGTTTATACGAGGTAAGATCATATTAAATAATTATTTAGTATATCAATATAATATTATAACAATTTACTTAATGTATAATAATTGTTAAATATTTGCTGATAAATTATTAACAAATAGTGGGAATTATTAAACGTAACTATTTACTTAATAACTTTACAAAGAATAGACCAATTGGTTTTATTCATATTTTAACATAACACAAATATTGATCCATTTAAAATTCAATTGTTATATTGAAATTTATTCCTTACATTGATAATTGTGGTATATAACTGATAAATACTTTCATATAATGAACTAACCAAAGATTAATTTACCTTTTTTCATGCTACCTTCTATGTGTCATAGGAGTTGGTGAGTTTACTAACATACTGCATGCATTTCTTTACATGTAATTTCAAGTAGATCTATTACCTAGCATATGGAATTATGATCTATGTGGTTTAACCCCTTACACTATAAAAACTCGTGAGATTCGTGATAATTTTATGACCCTAATATGAGAAACATAAATCATACTTGTGATGAATCTTACAAATTAAACATAAGCACCATATCAAGTTAAATTATAGTGCAATGGGTTATTTATAACATGCACGAGTTGATTAATCCAATTAATGGACTATCAAATTTTTAAATACACTATTTTTTATTCTTTTTTAAAATTAATTTTTAGGCTAAAAAGTGGTAATCCAGGATACCTAGTAGCATATCAAAGTGACGAACATCCTACGATTATAGATATATCATCTATACCTGGAATACCCGAAGAAGTGACTATACTTACGTTTAGTCCCAATTATGCTCCAGAAGGAGATACAATGAAGTAAGTACATGAAGTTTAGGATATTCTAAATTAAAACATTGTCAAATCTTATTAAATTATTCATTGATTTTTCAGGTTAAAGTTATCTTCAGATATGGTACCTATATCACCCAAGAGTACACTGATTTTAACTTTTGTTCCTAAGGATGATAACAATTAATACTAAATAATAATTAATGCATTTAATATTCAATATTTATAATGAATGTAATAATTTGATGCAAATAATTTGCTTGATGTTAATTAAAAAAATTACTATATCATTAAAAAGTGTGGCAAAGTATTAAAAAGTTGTATATTTTTTTTTTTTAAATATTATTTACAATTCCAAGAGAAATATTTAATAATATTACATATTGAACCAATAAAATCCATGTATACTAAAACTTTTATTTACATATATGTATATTTGCATTTAAAGGATATTTAATGCTAACTTAAATCATAGGTGAATAATGATTAATCTCTATCCAACAGAAAAGTTTGCTTTAGAACAGATTATACAGTAATTTAATCTTAACAATTTATTTCTTATATAAAAATGTTTTGATCAAGAATAAATACTATTTTAAATACTCAATAATATATAATTTATATATATATTTATATATATATATATATATATATATACTATAAATAAAATTGATATCAAATTTTAGATAAATAAGTGACTTTGCTTTTAATGATAAATAATAATATATTTACACCTAAAATTGAAACTATTTCATTTATTGGTCCAAGTTTCAATTTTTCCTTTTATTGTATATCAATTTTATGTGGATCGGTAAATCTTGCTGTAAAAATATAAAACAATGCAGGTAAAGGAACCAAGATAAGCATCGCAGGATGAAAATCAATGCCACGTAGTTTAGCAATAGCCACTATTCCGTAACCATGTAACAACCAATGACCAATTATTACTATTGCATTTTTCACATCTGTAACTGAACTAAGTAATAGGGACTTCATGGTCTGTAAAAAAAAAAAAAAATAATAGATTAGAACTAATAAAATGTATACGATATACATAAGTATAAATAATAACAATATATAAAATTATTTACCTGATTTAATTTGAAAGCAAAATGCGCTGCATTAGATAAGACTGACAAAATAATAGTGATGTAAGGAAATGAATAATCTGCAAAATAATAATACATAAAAATTCAATGTATTCTATTAATTTAATAGAAATTCTTATGATTAATTGCTTATTTACATATGAGACCTCCTCCGACAGCATGTAAAAGTGCTAAAATAGGATAGAAATATAGAGCAGCGTATATTGAAAATTTTCCATGTTTAGGTAAGAACTTTTGTGCTATCATTGGCCTTATAATCAACATAATAACTATACCAAGAGCATAAAAAACAAAAACCATGGTATATCTACAAAATAATAAAGTATGAATTAATTAATACAAATATATATATATATATATATATATATATATATATATATATATATATACAAATTTTTGATTAAAGAAATCTCATGGAAAAAATTGAAATATGCAATTAAAATGTTACTAACAAAGGATATACTGCTTCTTGAGTACAGTGCAAAGTTGTTTCATAATTCGGACTAGGATTGTGTAATAGCGTATACCAATCTGAAAGACGACGTGTTTTACAAGATCTTATTTCAAATGTACCGATAGGATCGGTTAATTGTAAAGTAATGAGTGATGCACTCAAAACTTCAAATAATGCTGACAGATGCAGTGCAATGACTTCTTTAGGTATGTTTCGTCTCATTGAAACTCCATCGATACAAAACCAATGTAAAACTAATGCTAGCAATGCCATGAATCCAAGATATAACCAATCATAGGCTATAGGTGTATCTTCACAAGGAATACATGCGGAAGAACCATTTGTTCTAAATCCACGAGGACAAGCACCACAATCACTCCAATTTTTATTTAATAATAATTCTCTTCCGCAATAAATACCAGGACATCGTGTTAAAGTATTCATATTTAAAAAATTAATATATATATATATATATATATATATAGATATCTTTTATAGAAAATTATTTCTACTTAATTTTATAAAATATACATATATGCATAAAATAAATATTTATTATTAAACAAATAATATTTATATATTATCGGTTCATATCTGTATCATTATTTGAATTTATATAAAATCACATTTTCACATGTCAGCTTAAAAATATAAGGTCAACATCAACCAATACTTATTTTATTTGATATTTTAATGTTACTGTAATATCATTAAAAATCTTTCAACTTTCTATAACCTTAAAATTGACAATACAAATTTATTATTTACTCTTTTAAAACTTACATTAACCATGAAATATACATTATATGTAGAAACACAGGAGAACGAACGCTGTATAAAAAAAAAGTGTCCGCCAAATGTGGAAGAAATAAAGTTTTAGTCCAGAGTGCGCTGTAGTTGCAAAGTTGAGTCTCGCATGAGCGCCGACCAATAAAGCCAGATGGCGGAACATCTCGACCCCTTCTCTCGAGCCCAGCAGTACGCCTCGACACACGAAATGTTACGTATCGGTGGGGGTATTATTTCTTCTCTATTGTGCAGCTATCTCGGCTTCCCTCGGCTTCTTTCGGTTTTCCGACAAACCGACAAGTAAATTTTGTTGTTGCGAGGCGTGCTAGGCTTGAGAAAAGGGGTAGAAATGTTCCGCGTTCTGGCTTCATTGATGACGACTCGTGCTCAGGCTTTAAATGTTCTTAAATCGTCGGCTGTTAATGTGTTAAGTAAAAATTATTTATGCATACCTGAAATTATCAACAAATGTATGTAATTATTGCTTATTAAATTATTTATTTAAAATTTGACGAACAAGCAAACTAACGAATTGAGAAAATTTTTATATAATGATATAGATTTTATATTGTTTATTAATTAATAAATTAATAACAATGAAAAATGACATTTCTTATTCAATGTACAGTATATAACGCATTTATAGATCTAAATTTATGAAGAAATACTTAAAAAAAAAAATTGTTTTTCTATTATAAAATAATTCTTTATAAAACATTTATGAACATAGAATTTGTTCATAACACAATAGTAAATATATTCGCGTATTAATTCTAAATACTTAACAATAGTTTATATGTTTGGAAACTAACGTAGTTATGAACTATACATGTTAAAAAAAAAAAAAGAATAAACTACATATATGTATTGTGTTTTCTTTTACAAATACGCAATCGCTTAGGCAATGATCAACGGTTTTCCGTCACGTTAATAAGATTACACTGATCGTCATACCGACCTAATGGCAAAAATAAGTATTATTGTATTTAAATTGTTGTTGGTCTAGCGAAATAAATATTATTCTTGAAAATAATTTCCATTATTTTCTAACACTTTACGCCAGAGACAAGGCAGTTCTTCGATTTTTCTTTTATAAAAGGAGGATTTCGATAGTTCAATGAAATACATTTCCAAGTAGAATTTCATTTCACCGGCATTGTTTAAATTTCTACATTTTAATGAAAGTTCAAAAATTTCGAGGAAGCTACTCGATGGCGAGAGATCTAACGAATAGGGTGGATTAGGTAAAAGTTCCAATCCAAGCTCTATTATTTTTTCCTGTACTATTTTTGAAGTATTTCGTGTCGTGTTATCTTGTTGAAGGATCCTGTTTTTTCCATTGACGAAAAAAGATTTTCTTTCTATTAGCTTTTGTTTCATTCGTTCGAGTTGATTGCAATACATTGTAGCTGTAACAGTCTGATCAAGTAATTCATAGTGTATGATTCCAAAATAATCCCACCACACACAAATAAGTATCTTCTGTTTTGTTATTGATGATGATGGTTCAGGTGTCGAAACAGTTGCTTCTCCGGAAGAAAGCAATTGTTCTTTTTGTACAATACTATTGTATTCCACCCACATCTCTTCTGCAATTACCAATCGTGGCAAAAACGTCATTGGCAACGGTACTGTCTCGGATTCATACCGAGACAAAAGAAGCTCGCAGATGTTACGCCGTTGATGAAACACCGTCTCAATCGATGCTCCAGGAACCCACATTCCTTTCCTCCTCACTCTTCCCATGCGATGAAGATTACGATAAATTGTTACCTTTGAATAGCCTATCTTCAATGATAATTCTTCAATTGTTTGACGAGGATTTAAATCCAATAACTCCTCCAATAAATGATCATTAGTGATTGTTTTTGGGACACATTTAAAATTCCTATTTCCATTTGTGAACCTGAGAAACCACATATGACACTCTCCTTGTGTCAAAACCTCCCCGTAAATATCGTTTATTATTTTCACTGTTTCGGCTACAGTTTTTCCTTGATCGAACAAAGATAGCATACATCTATGGAAGTGTTTTTCTAATTTTTCTGACGATGACATATTTCCTCCTTGGTAGAAGAACAATTTGTTAACCGAAAGATCAAATTTACAAGCAAGATTGAACGTAATAACAAAATTTCCGTGTTTGCAGGCACCGTGTTGCCTCGACACAAAACAAAATGTAAATGAGTTCATCGAAGAAATTTTCATTACATTTGATCTTTCTAATACATGTAAATATAAAGCTGGTATTGAGTTAACATACTTCTGTAAATTTAAATTTTTTTTTTTGATAAAGTTTATCAACTAAATCAATCTAGTTTAGCTTTAAACTAACGTTATTTCAAATATTATCATCGTTACATCTATGAAGTATTGTAAATAAAACTAGTACGGATCATATTTGAAAAATAAACAGTAATTTATAAAACCCGTTTCAATTGTTTGTTTACAGTTTTATTAAGTTCTTAACGCAGTTTTTTTTTTTTTTTTTTTTTTTTTTTTTTTTTGAAAAAATTACATTTAAATACAAAATTAATCAAAATTTGTATAGCAGCATAGAATACAACGCCGCTCGGAATTAACCCTAATTAATCTATTTTGGATATTACAAAAACATAAAAACTATGATCAACATTTTTGTTGTCACAATTTTATCTTTCCCATATGATTAATATACAAATTTAAATATTTGAAATATTAATATAGATATTGTTTATATCATTTAGTTTATTCATATTTGTACTGTTCTTTATGTTTAAATTAAATATAACTACAAATACATTATATTTAAATTACATGATTTATACGTAAAATATAATTATCACATCAATACAAATGAATGATTAAATATCACAAAAAAAAAAACACAAATAATTCATATTATAATTCATGCATTTTTTCCCTTGACGAAAACAGATTCTTTTTTTATCAGTTCTTGTTTCAATCGTTCGAGTTGTTCGCAATACATTATAGATGTAACGGTCTGATTATTATTTATTATTATCATTAATTAATTTTCCTAACCATAAAGTTGTTAACTGAGATTGTCTTAAGTCTACTAAAATGTTGATTTGAAAAAAAACTCTCGTTTCTAAAGTAAAAAGTAAGGTTATGAGATGATCTTATTTGACTATGATTTCATCAACAGTTTTGTAATTCTTAATATCGTCTTAAGGGATGACTATGAACACGGAGGATAGATACCAGGAGTCCGAACGTAATGTTAAAGAATGGTATCAATTTAGGGGACAAGATATTTTGCCGGTAGGGCGCGCTGCTTTTCATAAAGTACTCGTTTAAATAATTACGCGAAAAGTCTTGTTGCTATAGACAGCTCCGAAAAAAAATATTTTAAGAAACGTGGAATTAATATTATTTAAAGACTATACAAATGTAATAATCAATTATTTGTTAACATAAAATTTTTAATATTATTTTGAGGTTAAACACTTTTGGTGCTTTGAATAAAGCCATTTTTTTGACCCACCCCAATATGCACGTGTTTGGGGACCGAAAAGTAATCAAAATTTCTTTCTTTCGAAAATATTTATTTGCAAATAAATAATGTTAATATCAATAATCTCCTTTATTTTGTACCACTGCATTCCAAAAATTAGGCAAATTTTTAACTGCAATAGAACAAAAATAGCTTGATATTGTATGAAAAAATTCTTTCAAGAAGATTTTCACTTGTCCGACATTGTTAAAGATTTTACTTCTTATTGAAGCATTTAATTTATTGAACAGATCTTTGGATAGCAAGAGATCTTGTGAATAGGGTGGATTAGGTAAAAGTTCCAATCCAAGCTCATTTAATTTTGTATGTATTATAAATGGAGTATTTATTATGAAATTGTTATCTTGTTGAAGGATCCTGTTTTTTCCATTGACGAAAACAGATCCGTTTTTTATTAGTTTTTGTTTCAATCGTTCGAGTTGTTCGCAATACATTATAGCTGTAACGGTCTGACCAGGTTCAAGCAATTCATAGTGTATGACTCTAAAATAATCCCACCACACACAAACAAATATCTTCTGTTTTGTTATTGATGATGATGGTTCAGGTGTCGAAACAGTTGCTTCTCCGGAAGAAAGCAATTGTTCTTCTTGTACTAAACTATTGTATTCTACCCACTTCTGTCCTTCAAGTATCAATTGTTGCAAAAACGTTATTTGCATCGGTTTTGTCTTGGATTCATACGAAAACAAAAGAAGCCTGCAAGTATTAAGCCGTTGTTGAAATACCGTCTTAATTATTGCTTTAGGAATATAACAGCCTTTCTTGTACACTCTTTCAATGCGACGAAGATTATTTTGAACTTTACTCAATGAACAGTTCATCTTAAATGATAATTCCTTAGCTGTTTGACAAGGATTTTCATCCAATAACTTCTCCAACTTTTTAAATGATTTTAATTGTCGGACCATTTCAACACTTCTATTTTTTTGTTTGAACTCGTTATACCACCACGAACACTTGCTTCTTGTCAAAATCTCTCCATACTTTTCCTTAATTATTTTCATTGCTTCGACTTCAGTTTTTCCTTGATTGAACAAAGATAGTATACAGGAACGTAAGTTTTCTTCTTCTTCTATTTTTGGCCTTGACATATTTCCTCCTTGGTAGAACAAAAATTTGTAAACCGAAAAATAAAATTTATGACCAAAATTGAACGTAATAAAAAAATTTTTGTATTTGCAGGCACCGTGTTGCCTCGACACAAACCAAATGGTGAATGAGATCGGGAGTCTATTAACGCTTTCTTGAGAGAATTTCGTACAGTGAACGCTTTCGACCTTCTTCCTTGCTCATACCCACAGATAGTGGGTGCTAAGCCTTTATATTCTATACCTTTGGAAGGACAATAAATTCTATTGGTTAAATAATAATCCTGGATTTTAAACGAATTTTAAGGAACATATTTAAAAAAAAAAATTCAAAGTAAAAAAAAACTATACTAAGATTACATGATTTATAGGGAATAGTATATTACTCACTTAGGGAGGTAAAGTAAGAAATGTCTCAGAGTACATGTAATTGGTGGCCAAGTTGAAGTAGAGGTCGAAAAACATATGCTCTGAGGCTTTCTTATTTACTGCCCATAGTAAGTATACATTTTGTCTGCTCGACGTAGGCGTTAATGGCCTACGTCGAATGATTAAATATCATAAAAAAACACAAATAATTCATATTATAATTTATACTTTTAATTTATTTTAACAAATTTCGCATTATAGACGTTGATGTATTTTTTTGTTCTTTATTTATGAAAGGCTGATAATACATTTATGTATTGTCCCTCTTACACCCCATCTTACGGGTGTAAGAGGGACGCGCCAAAGAATTTTGGGAAACAGGAACTTATGTAGTTAAGTGATTGCGCGCGAATGAATCAAACATTTTAAATAGGATAAAAGTTGTATGTAGTAATAGTAAATAGTGTAGGGGGGTAGAGTAGTGTAGGCTAGAATAGATTTATATTAACATATTTTTATTTCTCAATGTGGTACCTGGTCATAGTTTTACTCGAACTGAAATTTGTTTGCTTTAAATTTTGGTCTTGACGGTCTTGCGTAGTTTTTGTTGAACTTTTGCAGTAATTAACACCATGATTATTCATCACAAACAATAAGTCTGTAAACAAACGATAAGTTATAAGTTAGGTTTGTACATTTATACTTGTAATTATTAAATGAGTAAATTAAACTTACACTTATAGAAAACTACCAAGTGCTCTCGATAATTTTACAGTTTCTATTTTCACTTTATATATGCACTTTGTTATCAACAAAACAATTAAATATAAATATCACAATAAAAACTATAAGTATTTCAAACTTAAACTGACCATAGCTGTTATTTATCATACTAAAGATAAACACGGCTGCGCGTTACATCGGAAGCAGTCCCCCAAAATTTTCAACCAATAGCAACTCCTGCATTATGTATCGCACGCCCCCCCCCCTACAGGATCCCCAGGATATACTCACTAGGGATATTCCTAATACTTTGTAGCGGTACGACCGATGGTCGCGCCATCTAAGTTACTAGAAGGCTAGGGAACCACGCTAGCAAGTGTGGTCACTAGACGAGTACAGTCTGTGCGTAGCCGTTGAGAAGTGTACAACAAAGAAAAGCAAGTCGCATCCTAACAATAAAGATCATAAAACAGATTCAGTCTAGTATTATCTTTACTATAGAGAAACCCTCTACA
>NW_015148979.1:933166-1002592 GCF_001465965.1 Polistes dominula | reverse complement strand
TTAGAATCTTATCGAACTAACAGAGATAATCATGACTCTTTGTTAATAAACAAATAATTCGCATAATATTGTGATTATAAATTGAGATATAAACTATCCTATCTTTCAAGTTGGATGAAATTGCACACAGTGTGCAAAATTTGATTAAAATCGGTTCAGTAGTTTAGGAATCCATTGCGGACAAACAACGTGACACGCGTAATTTATATATATATTATGTTTTTTATAAGAAAATAAAAAAATATATATATAGCAAAACACTAAAGTTCTTGTTGTTGTCTTTTTTTTTTTTGTTAAAATTAAAATTTATCTTTTTAACAATAAATTGGACAAAATCTGATAAATTAACGATTTGTATTTATCATCTTGTCAAATTCAGAAAATAATAATAATAATAATAATAATAATAATAATAATAATGTTTTAGTATTATTATTTTTTGTCTTATAGAAAATCTGCAAAAATACTATTTTTTATGTTTAAAAATAATACAATATGTTTTTTTTTTCTTCGCGTATATGATAATTTATTAATTTATTGGCATAATTTCACCTGTACACATATATCAATATGTATTATATTTGTTATAATAATATGATTGAAAAGTACAAATCAATTAAAAACAATACATATGATTCCAGAAGGATTATACGATAAATTCTAATGAAATATAATATATATATATATATGTAAATATATCTAACTTTCTTAATATGTAAAAAAAAAGAAAAAAGATAAAAACCAACTTATTTTGTACGATTTTGTATAGTATTCTTTTCCTTTTTTTTTTTTTTTTTTTCTCTTTACAAAATATTTATTTCAAGTAATTCAATTTCATTTTACTATAATGTATGTATAAAAATATTATCAGTTGAATGATCCAAGCACTTTTCGATTTGCAAGTTTAGTTTTTGATAATCGTTTGCTTTTCATCATGTCTGGTTTTAAAAATTCATCTTTGTCGTTTTCCTTATCATTGCTCTGTATATGTATACAAAGTTTTGTGTTTAATTAATAATTAACAAAACAGTAAATAATAATTATAAGTAGATACAATCGTTTATTCCAAATGTAATAATAAAATGCTCACCTTTATAGATAAATCAGGTTCTGATTGAATACTGGTTTCAAAAATTGGCCTTGGAATTAAGGAAATATCTGATGCTGAAGCAGCCCTGACAATATTGTATTTAATCGTTTCATTTTGGTTGTCTGGTAACTCTTCGATTGTATTGCAAAGTGGTGATGACGAAGTAATTGTTCCGTTTTCAAATAAAGACAATGAAACGTTAGATTCATTTTCGGGTGATTTGATTATAATCGTCGTATCTTCCTGTAATGATATTTATCAAATTATTAATATATATGTATATATATCTTATCTCATACTTTACCTTGTCGGTATAGTTATTTCATGTAATAATTGATTATTTTAAGAATTAATTATGGATTTCGCAAAATAACGAATAATATTATATGTTAAATTAATATTACGTCTCTTATACCTATACATGATTAAATTAAATGATTAAAAATGATCAAACTAATTAAGTACTAAAAATAATAACTTACATCACTTTCTGATGTGTCCATATTTTTTCTAATTTCTCTAAATCTTTGAAGAATACGTTCATGAGGAGAAGTTGAAGTCAAATGACGAGGATATTGAAATTCTTTTCTTGCAGGTGTTGTACCTGAAGGATAAAAAAAAAAGTTATTTGACAAAATTTCATATATTTTTATTTAAGATACGTAGAAAAAAAAAAAAAACAAATAAAAATAAAAACCAGTTGCAATGTCGTGCCGCAAATCTTCAATAAGGAATTTTTCGATTTCATGCTCTGTCATATGCAATTGTGCAATTATCCTATTATTGCATTCTATCGATTCTGTACTTCGGTTTTCCAACTTATTTCCAATTTGTGTATTAGCATATGTAGTTTCTACAGTTTCGTTGATATCCTATTATAAAAAAAAAAAAAAAAAAATAAAACAAAACAAATAACAGAACAAGTTATTATGACAGAGATAAAAATGATATAAATTTGATCATTGTAATCATTGAACTTACTTTAACCGAAGTGGTAAGAACAGTTCTATCATTTTCTATTTGTTGTTTCAATACTTGCGCATGTTCTTCCGACAGATTTTTATATTTTTCTAACGCATTAGACCTTGCAGATAATTCTGTTTGTATATCTTTCGTTAAAACAACACTTTGCTTTAACATTTCTTCTGCCAATGTCCTATTCTATAATAAAAGAATATATTTTGATCGTTATATCTCATTCTTATTTTGAAACAAAATTTTGTGAGTGTGCGTGTATGTGTGTGTGTGTGTATTTCTTTATAAAATTAAACTTTATTTAATACTACCTCGTTTGTACTAGCGGCAATATCATTTCCAATTATTGTAATATCATCTTTTAATTTGTTTTGTAAACTTTGTTTCTTATTTATACCACTATTACATTCTTCTTTAGCGTTATTACTAATTTTGTTGCATGTTTCATGTACATGATTTAACATAGCAGAAACTTCAGTACACCTTTTATTTTCATTTCTGTACAAATTATTGAATTGAAGATATACATCTTCGAACATCTAGAACAACGATTGTTGAAATGTATTTCTAATTTTTATATTTATATATATATATATATATTATAAATATGTAATTTAATATACCCTTGCAAATTGTTGATTTTCTTGTATAGTTTGATTTTGACTATAAAGTACATTTTGAACGGTTTGTTTGATCTCTTCCATATTCTTATATAACTGATTAGATTCCTCAAGTTGATATACACACATTTCGTTTAAAGATGTTCTTGCTAATGTTGCTAAATGATCAAGTTTTTGCGAAATTTTTTCATTTAATTCGTTTAAATTTTCAGCAATGTTTGTTTTTACTAAATTTTCGATTTTAGATACTAGTCTATTAGAAAATTTGTCTAATCGATTACGCTCATCTTCAGTTACATTGGTAACAGTTTCTATTTCTTTCCTTAACCATTCTTTATAACCATTATACTGAAAAATGTATTATTAATGATTACTTTATTTAATGTATTAAGAAATGCAGTTAAATATAACTTACAGAAGTGTCTATGTCCTTTGTTAATTTATTAGTAATAAGCTCGGTTTCTGTTAATCCTTCATTGGTAACCGTTTCTAAATACATACAAATGTTTACATAAGTACATGAATTTTCTTATATAACAATTTAATATGATTAAAGTATTTTTCTTTTACCAATTTGTGTCTTCAGAGACATGCAAAATTGTACCAATTCGTGTGAATAAACAGATATATCATTTTCAATATCTTGAAAACGATTTTTAATATTACTTTGGAATTGTTCACTAAGATTTTTATTTTCTTCTTCTACTTTCCTATACATAGAACAAATGTTATTCTGTTAATTAATTATTATAGAAGAAAAGAAAGAAAGAAAAAAAAAAACCCCCAGATTAATTATGTACTTACGTTTTACGACCAATTTTATCGTGTAATTTATAAGTATCTGTACTTGCTACATTTGCAACATTCAAAAGTGTCTTCGCTTGAGATAATAATACTTTTTCAGCTGATGCATGTTTTTCTACAAGATATTTCTGTTCATCTCTTTCCTGTTTAGTCATTTTTAAATGATTTGTAGTTGATTTTAATACATTAGTTGTGTTTGTTAAATTATTTTCCACTTCTTGCAACTTATTTGTTTGTATACTATGTTGTACTTGCAAATCATTGAATAATTTCTGTAAATTGAGAAATAAAAGAAAATATATATATAATGTATTTATAAAAAACAAAAAAAAATTTAAAAATATGTTAATATCAATAGTGTACCTCTTTATTTAGCATTGTTTCTTCGAGTACTTTAATATGATTGATTTTTTCTTCTATCTCTCTACCTTGACATTCTATTAAACTTTGCATTTCATTATAATTATCTTGTGCAAGATAAACACCATTTCTTTCGCGTGTTGCTAATAAATCTCTTCTTAATCTCTCTATTTCCTCAGTATATTCTTTAAGTAATGCTTTCTTAGAAAGCTTTTGATTAATTTCTGGACGATTGGTAATATTTTTAGCTCTATGCGCATAATCTAATGTCGACAAGGTTTCTTCCAAATTTATACTCGCAGGAGATATCGTTGCAATAATAGATGTCTTAGTGCGTCCACCCAATGATTCTTGGAGAAGTCTCGTTAATTTAGATTCTCTATATGGTATATGGGGTGCTCTTTCTACTAATGCTGTTATAACTCGTCCAAGAGTTAATAATGATTGATTAATATTTCCAGCTTCCCTAGCTCTTCTATCAACTGCGCCAGATCTACCCACATTTTCGCTTCCCGCTAAATCTACTAAATTTAATTTTCCTGTTTTTAAAAGTTCTTCTCCATCAATGGTGTTCTCTTTGATATGTACTGTGATTGAAAAAACTGTATGCGATCGACTGAAAATTAATCATGAAGATTATTATTAATATTACAAATTGTAAAGAATAATATAGAGCATTTCTTTTTGAAAAAATTATAAATTTTCTAAGACAATTAATCTAACAACGTTTAATATTGTATCAACCTTGAATGTGCATTCATCATTGTTGCAGCTGTTTGTCTTTTTTCTGATCCTTTTTCAAGAATCTTATAAACTTCACTTTTATTATGTACCGTTACTTCTTCTAAACCATGAATAATAACAGCACCTTTTCTTGATGTGTCTTCGTATAATCTAATAACAATATAGAAATATGAAATAAAAACAATTTTTATACATTTGTATAAATTAAAGTGTATTACAAATACCTTATTTTGGAAGCATCATCGTTGGGTGATAAAAGATCAAACAATTCTTCATTATAGAGTTCTAGAAAGCTGACTCGTACTGTATATTCCTGAGCTTCTAATAATCGTAGTTCGTCAAACAAATGACTTAAAGTGCGTGGTATAATCCCAGCAGTCGTGTCCTAAATAGTATACGAATTAATTGAACATTTCATGTCGAAACGTTTAACCAATGCTTTTATTCATAATTAAAATAAATTTCCTTAATAATGAATTAAACATATAAAGCAACAAGTCGTTAATGTTGAGCTTTTCATTAAAGTCATGGTAATCTGTCAGCTATAGGAAATATTAGCTATTGATAACTGATACAGTCTGAACGATAAATCTATAAAGTTGGTTTAGAAAAACTAGGCGTTTAATATGTTAAACACCATAATACAATAACATTGTATATGAACTTTTATTAATTTTCTTTTACGTAGTTAATCAATCACGCAAATGAGTAGCTCAATTAATAAAGTAAATAAATAATTAAAATTAATTAATATTTAATAATAAAATAAATTACACTTTGCCAATGTAGTGCTGGATCATTGCTGACACCTTCCATAGTGAATGTTTTTCCTGTACCTGTTTGTCCATAAGCAAACACCGTACAATTATATCCAGCCAAAACTTCTTCCAATAATGGACTAACAATAGCTTTGTATACATCAATCTAAATTAAAGATAAAATTCAATTAATTATAATGATAAAATATTAAACAAAACAACAAGAAAAATATAAATTATAAAACAATATGCATACCTGCTTTGATAATGGACCAAATACTTCATCAAATGTAAACTTTTTTGAAAGTTTGTCTTGTGGTCTTTCGCGTATTATCACTTCTTTATTTGATGGTACATCCACCACTGACACTGATTTTCCAATTCGTTCTGCATTGTTTATCGGCCTGTGATTAAATATATATATATAAAAAAAACAACGAATGATTATACACGATAACAAAAATAATAATACAAATTAATATAAATTTAGTATAAAGAATTATTATCCTTTTTTTTTTCCCGCACCTGACTCGTACAAACACTTGTATATGTTGGTTTTTATCCTTTTTTCCAGTGCGCGTCTCATTCATCTTCTTAATCTTTAATAATCGTAGATTTTCTGTTTGACAAATCCTTTTTTTGTATTTATAAACTTTCTGCGGTAAGACCTTATTTCTGTAATAATAATATACGCGTGTTTAATCACAACTTTTCCGTTATAAAATTTTAAATTGAATAGTTCGTGCGAGCGACGCCAAGATAGGTAAAATGCGTTCGTAAATGCATCTGATTCAAACATGACAGTAGTGCCAAGTTGTAATGAACCAATCAACATTCTTTATTCTTGACTAATCATTTTTGAGTATATTAATAGTTTTTGTAAATAAAGTACCGTTCACCGTGTACACTGTTAGATATGTGAAAATCGTTCTTAATGTACGTTATTGTTATGACGTGTATAGTTTGATAAAAGATAAAAGACAATAGAGAGAAAGAAAAAAAAAAAAAGATTAGACAAATTGTAAATAATATCACAAATATTCAAGGTATTTATATACATTATTATGATTTAAATGATCAATTATATATTTAACATAATTATATATTATTTTGATTTATATAATAAATAAGTTTTATCAGAGTATTTGTCACTTTCAGATGATAACCGATGTACAACTTACTGTTTTCTGCAACATGCTTGGAATTATGCTATTTTGTTTAGTGTTTCTATTTCATTATATAAATGCGAATTATTCTAAATGAATGGGCATATTTGTATATCATTTCAAGAGATCATCATGTCAAAACAGTTTATAGGTTAGTCGATGATTGTGCAGACCGCTCATTGCATTTCCATACGATGTAAATCATTTGAATAATATATAATACAACATATTAATAAATTTTATTCTCTTATATTATTCTTTCCTTTAACAGTTAAATTAATCGATCTTCGATTATAAATATTAGTCTATTATTGAACATGTTATTCTATTTAAATGTAGATATAACTTTAGCATATATAATTTATTAATTTCATATATTGATCACATATATTTTTGTATTTATTTATTTAGAATAAAATGTAACTTAATCGTTAGTTTTTTTTTTTTACTTTAGACAATTTTGTAAATATATTTATCAGATGAGTCGTTTTCAAGTTAAAGCGATTAACTCTATTTCGAGAATATTATTATCAAAGCACTTAATCAATAGTTCGTTTTCTTTTTTTGTGTTTTTAAAATTAGTTTCCGGAATAATTATACTTAACACCACTAAGTGAGAATTTTTTTTTTGACGTTTCTACATTGTATAATGTGATATATTTTTATTTAATATTTTACTATTCATATTTACTGTATTAATTTGACCTAAATTTTTGTAGTTTCAAATTGATTAGTATTTTAATTTATTTGACACATATAATATTCTCATTTATTAAAGATAAATGTACTAATAAAAAATATATATATATACGTTAGGATTTTCTCTATGAATGATTCTTATAGATTATACTTAATATTCATAGTGATGACGTTACAGGCAACAAATTAAGAAGCATACTGATATATGTATACAAAGGTAACAAATATTCCTAAATATTATATCCAACATAATGATCATTATAATTAGTTAAAACTATCCATTAGTAGTCTATTTTTGATTATCTCAAAATACATATAAATAAATTTTATAATATTTTTACTGTATATATATATATATTCTTAAAATGTATAAAGACAATTGTATAATAAGGATTACTATGGTATAAACAAGGATGTATCAAGATTGTATAAATAAGGGTAATACGTCAAAGGAATAAATAATAATAAGAAAAAAAAGAAAAAAATAGCCTTCATTTGGTTTTCACATGTGGGAAGCTCTACTAACACATGAGTGTTTTAAAAGTAATACTACGAAACGTAAGGTAAAGTAGTAGGGGATAACTACTACTAATACATACTTTCGAATAAAACATTGTTTGTGCTTCTTTAAAGGGGGAATCGAGTTCTTAATTTGCATGAAATACGCGAATACCTTTTAGTTTGTAAGCATTCACGCGTTAAAAGAGATATAAGGCAAACGGTCTACGAATGGTTTCTTTTTTGTTGTTGCTTTTTTTTTTTTCTAAAATCATTAAACGCACAGATAAAATAGACAGTTTTAAAGTATAAATAAATCAAAGTAATACATATATCGATAAATCACACGTATCGATTACTTTTTTTACTTTATTTATTTCTATTTTTGGTTTATACTTTTGTTGTTGTTGTTGTTGTTTTTTCTCAACACGTTCTTTTTGTGTCACTCGAGTCATGGTGTTCGCGTGGAAATACAAATGCGAGTTGATATATATTATTTTTTGAATCATTAATTACAACGACGACATATTGATGACAATGATAAATAATAATAATATTTTTCTTTTGATATTTTTATCGACAATTGTACTGATTTATCATCAACGAACATCATCATTTGCCAATGCTTTTGGAGTTAATGACTGTCTGGCATTTTGTTCAAACGTAAGTTAATGAAATAAAAAGATCTAAGAAAAAAAACTATATATATATAAAAAGAAAATAAACAAAGAAACAATTTTCAATCGATAGAGAATAATTTATTTATTTATTTTTGTTTTTTTGTTTTTTTTGTTTTTCAATTAAATTAAATTTAAAAACAATTCTATGTAAACGTATTTTTCGATAACGAGTTAAAAAATGGTCTATGAATTATTTCGTAATTTAGAAATAATTATTTCACGGATATCGCATAATAATTGTCTTTTAGTTCTTGTTTCATATCATTCCGTACCTTTTCTTACGTTTTTTTTTTCTTTTTTTCCCCCCCAAAAATACGATTTATAAAAAATGTGTCTTTGCACTTCGACACCTGCGTCAACATAATTCGTCTTGAAATATTTGAAAACTTTTATTCTATTGTTTATTAAGCTGTAAAACAGATCAATTATTGTATATTTACATATTCAAATAGATCGTAGATCGTTTAGAATCGATGAAGAAACATTTTCAAGTATTGCATATTAAATAGTATCGATATCATAAATCATTATCGTTACTTTATCGAAATTATAATAATAATAATAATAATAATAATAATAATATATAAATTATATATATATTATCATTTATTAATTATAAATAAATATATACAATAATAATAATAATAATAATGTGTGTAATTATGATGGTGGATTAACTCAACAATTTGAAATGAAAAGAATGAATTCTTTTAATTTATTCCGTATTATAATTATTATTCATATAGTAAAAATAAATCGTGCAAATAATTTTGTAATTTTTTTTCTTTTTTTTGTCTTTCTTTTACTTACATACACTGTCATTAATTATCGATACACGTGTAATAATTAAACATCATTCTTTAGAATTGTTTTGTCACGCGACTTGATTGTTGTTGTGTTAAATATGGAAAAGTGTAAACAACGAAACATACTTATGCACATTTTAACATTTGTTGAACTATTATTTTTATTCGAACGAATTATCGATCACGTTAATCCAATAAGTCGAAATCGTCTGATGATCATTCTCTTGTTTGCTTTGACGTAAAAGGAGAAGAGTTAGGATTTTTTTTTTTTTTATATATATCAAAATATATAATCCAAAATTAAATTTAAAAATAGAATTTGATTGAATTCTTATGAAAGAAGATCATTTTATAGGACGTATCGTATCATTATTGAATGATTTTGTCTCGAGAAATATAACAAAGTAAACGTTTTATTTTGTGTTTATATCGAACATTTTTTCTATATTAAAATAATGAAGATATAAGTTTAAAAAAAATCGAGTTTTACTTTAATATATATATATATAGAAATTATTATTTTTGCAATGCATCTCAATCATGATTTCGTTTTGAAAACGATTTATAAATATATATATATATATATAAAATATAAAATTATCAATTATATCAATAATATTATTAATTATATTATTATATTATTATTTTTTATATCATTATTATTATTATTATTATTATCATTATTATCAACAATTTTTAATAATACAACAAAATAATATAGAATAATAAATTTTTATTTCTGTGTTCATTGAATTTCATCTAAATTGTAAAAGTTATTGAAATTCATTAAAAAAAAAAAAAAAAAAAAAAAAAAAAACATTATGTTACTAGGTATAGTTCAACATTTTGTTTAAAAATGATTTGAAATTTGACAATGATTGATTTGATAATATATATATATAGTTTAATAATAGTAAATATTTTGTAAAAAAGATTCTGCGTCATTTTTTCTCAACTTTTGCAACTAAATGCATTGTACATTTTATTGTCTCAGACGAGATATCATTCGTACTAAATATTCTATCCATTAATGCAACGGCTTTTTCGACGTCAATGCATATTTTATATTTTACATACATTGATGTGGATATACATAGAAAGAAATCGATGAATAAAAGAGAGTGTGTGAGAGAGAGAGAGAGAGTATTAAAATCGAAAAAAGAAGGCTATGAAATTCATCAATATTATTTGCAAAAATACGATTTTCTTTTTTTCTCTTATATAAAACATAAAATTTGTTCAAAAATATATTAAAATGGATTAAATTAGATTACGACGAAGAAGAAGTTTCTTATTTTCTTTTGAATATCTTTTTCATTATTAAAATCGTTATCTCGAAACGAGTCATAGAACACCGATAAAAAATTATATTAACCCCATACATATATATAAATTTCGTGTCACGTTGTTTGTTCGCAATGGACTCCTAAACTACTGAATGAATTTTAATAAAATTTTGCACACTTTGTGCAATTTCATCCAACTTGAAAGATAGGATAGTTTATATCTCAGTTTATAATCGGTATAAGGTAATTCGTTGACTTAAAGACGTGTGTATCGGACTGATTGTGAGCCACAGCAACGTGTGGCGGGGCACCCCACATATATATATATGTACATTTTATTCTTCCATTTTCAATTTCTACTATTATTTATCATTGTCATAGATATCACCAATAACGGAGCTTTTTTTTATTTATTTTTCAGGAATCGTGTATAAATTCCTGTCACAGCAAGGTACGTTTTTATTGTTCGTCATTTTTGTTGTTATTCAAAAAGAGACAAGATAAAAGGACATTATTATTATTATTATTATTAATGATCGTATTTAATTCATCATATGTGATCGATACATATATTGAATATTAAATATACGAAGTATATTTATCTGTAAAAAAAAATTGTAAAAATCTATTAGAGCAAAAGCCCACGACGGTCAGACCTTCGTTATTTTATAAAAGCTCAAAGTTTTTCCGTGCATGTCCTCTATACAGGTAAAAATGACCAGCGACTATAGAGTTTGGGTTGTGATTATTTGGACAGGTAACAGGTAGTAAAGGTGTATAAAATAGTACCTTAACCCTTAAAGTGCACACTTGGTAAAAGTTAGTTAAAATGCACTGTGGGTGTTTGACACCCCAACGTGTTTGAACGCGTCTCCTGAAGCCACTATTTAATATTTACACCTCGCAATTTTTTTCAAAGTAGTTTGATACATCTTTTTTAAAATAGAATAGGTTTTATATTTGTCTGAATTAACACTAGATGGCATTAGACAAATAACCCATTTTTTCGAATTCAGTATCGTTTTCGAGAGATCAAAAATTTGTTGGGGTATCAAACACCCCATGTGCACTTTAAGGGTTAAATTCGTTAAAGTATAAAGCTCAATTTTGTAATATTTTCTTCGAGATAACTTTAGAAATCTTGTCATTTTTATAAACTTTAATAAATAATATTATATACTTTCGTTATATAGTATAAAAGAGACCAGGTAGATTGCTATACCGTTATCTTCATTGAGATACCCAGCATGCAGTTTAGGGGTGTCTGGCAGGGGGTAACAACTGTCATAAGTGTTCGACAATGAATGACGAGATTTCTAAAGTTATCCCGAAGAAAATATTACAAAATTGAGCTTTATACTTTAACAAATTTAAGGTACTATTTTATACACCTTTATTACCTCTTATCTGCCCAATTAACCACAACCCAAACTCTATAGTTGCTGGTCGTTCTTATCTGTATAGGAGACATCTACAGAAAAACTTTCAACTTTTATAAAATAACGAAGGTCTGACTGTCATGGGCTCTTGGGCTATATTGAGTTGTTCGATAAATTTCTATCGATTTATCAATATACATATATCGATATATATATTTAAAATATACATATATGTATATATATATATATAAATCTGCATGAACTTTTTAGATAATACATTGTAACGTTTAATTTTTATATTCATGTTTTTTAATTGACGAAAAAAATGAGAGAAACAAAACAAAACAAAATAAAACAAAAGAAAATAAAAAGAAAAAAAAATAAAGTAATGGGGACTACGAACCATAATAAATATTCAAAAGGTACGCTGTTTTAAAATAAGGTCGTGTTAAACTATGTTTTCGACAAGATATAAAAATACATTCGTTCTTTCGAAATATATTATAGTTGATTTAATAATTCATTTTTTTCGTCATCGTTTTTCTTTAATTACAAAAAAAAAAAACAAAAAAATTGAGATATTATTTTGTATTATTTACATTATATTTCATCATTTTGATAAATTATCTTTGTAAGAAGTAATGATACAGCTAATTTTTACAGTTTTTTTTTTTTTCATAATTTAATATTCACACAGATAAACGAAGATGCAAATGCAAATATCAATTTAAATTGTAGAGGAAAGGATTGTATTATGATCAAGCATAATATGGGAAAGTATATTATCGAACAAAGTACTAATGATCGTATTTGGAAAACAATCAAAATAGTAAATAAAATGGATTAATAATAATTTGATATAAGAATAAAAATAAAATATAAATTATATATGACAATATATGAATGATATATTTATTATTCTTTTAGAGTAATGGTAAATTTTCTTTCATTTCTAATTTAATATCAAATACATCTTATCGATTTCGTTTGAGAAGATTAACAGAGAAAGGTGTATCTCGACCAGAAACATCGGATTGGTTTTCGACTTACAATGGTAAATCAAATTATTTTTTTTCAATTTTTTTTTTTTTTCAAATAAATCTCAATTGAATTGTATTAACAAATGTATATTTCAATGGAATTTCAGTTGATTATGTGCCGAAGAAAGTTTTTAATGTATCTTTGTTGAAAATGGAAATAGATAAGACCAATGTGTGCCGACTTTCTGCAGATATTAGTTTTGAACCAGCGGACGGTAATGCTAATCTTAATATATATAAATTACGTGTCACGTTGTTTGTTCGCAATGGACTCCTAAACTACTGAACCGATTTTAATCAAATTTTGCACACTTTGTGCAATTTCATCCAACTTGAAAAATAGGATAGTTTATATCTCAGTTTATAATCGGTATAAGGTAATTCGTTGACTTAAAGACGTGTGTATCGGACTGATTGTGAGCCACAGCAACGTGTGGCTGGGCACCCCTAATGTACTTATATGTCATGTTATAAATGCAAATGACTTTCATGACATTGTGTACATTTATTTATATATATATATACATATATACAGGGTGATTCATCCCAGCTCTTAGCCATTTAAAAAAACAAACTTGACCAATAAATTTTAAAACTAATTCAACCTAGCAAAAAAAAATACTAATGTCATATTATAGTCCTGAATTTTTCATGTAACTTTTTCCTTATTTACTTTTCGGTTACTATCATATTTTCAAAGCTATTTAGGTGAATCACCCTTATATGTATAAAGGGTATCCCAAAAGTTACATTACCGAAGAAATAATATTAAAAAATCAATATTAATTCATTAATATATTTATGATATTTGTTTTTATATAAATATATGAATGTTCAGTTAGAATGTTATTAAAACAAATATTGGGCTCATGATCTGCCCTCGATCTATCTAAATATTTGTTAAAATAATTTTCTAATTTTTCCAATTTATTAAAGAAACTTTTGAGACACTCTGTGTTGTTATATACGAACACAGTATGTAGAATAATATTTGTTATATTTCAGATTTGAGTTGTTATTATAATGTCTTGTATTGGCAATATGAACACGATTTAAGATACTTAACAATACGGAAGGTAATATAAAATTAGATTGTGTGTCTGTGTGTAATTTATTTTTGATTACTTACACGGGAATTTGTTCCAGGCTCCGACATTTAGTTTCCATCTTCGTAATTTAGAATTTGATCGGAACACAACGGTATATGTTTCTTCTGTAAACGGTATCGATAAGGACGTCAGTGATCAAACAACTTTAACATTTGTTACACCTTCTTGCTTGGAAATGCATAATAATTTGAAAATTTGTTGTTAGTAAACGATAGATAGATAGATTATTAAATCATTTATACTATTAACGCGATTTTATTATTATTATTATCATCATCATCATCATCGAGATGTGTTGTGGATCGTGTCGTATAAAATACAATTTTATTACAGCTCCACAAAAGGTCGAGGGACTACACATGATAGATATTTACAAACATGATGGTCTTTACGATGTTATCGTTAACTGGGATAAACCTAGCATAGAACCGGATAATTATACGATCCAATTGGAAACTTTTCGAAAAGACAAAATATTACTTACAGTACCTGGGGTTTGTATTACGATCAATTTCTATTTTTTGTTTTTGTTTTTTTTTGTTTTTGTTTTTTTTTATTTTCTTCTCAATCCTCGTTAAAATACTATTTAGAATATTTGTAGAAATTTAATTTTTTTTTTTACTTAGAATGAAACCGAGGCACATTTTATTGATATTAAATTGGAAAAACAATATAAAGTCAGTATTATAGCTGATTCCATTGGTGGTTCTAGTCCAGTATCTAAAATAATAACCGATTGTAACGTGATGTTAGGTAAATACAATGGATTTTCATGGTTTTTTTTTTTTTTTTCTTAGCAAAATGTTATTTCATTAATTATTATCTATTAATTCGTTAATTTCCTTTGCTTTTTTTGTTGGTATGTCTAGTAAATGAATACAGTCTTTTTCAAAACATCATGATACCGTTAGTCATTATAATGACGATTTTTATATTGGTAACAATTTGCATGTTTCTGTTTAAAGGAAGAACAAAATTATGTCATAAACAATATACGCATTTTCAGGTAAGACATTAACAAATTACGCGTTCAAATTAAATAGCAAAATATAATAATACGATTTTTATATTTGTTCTTTTTGCATGTACGAATAAATAAATAATAGGCTTTAAATCAAAAGGAATTTCCTACGAGTGTGCCTAAATTATTAGAAGAAAATAAAAACATATCCAATAATGATAAAACTCTTTTACCATTGGATAAGTTTGAATTATCTCCGAAAAAATTACAATTAAAAGATATTCTTGGAAGTGGTGCTTATGGAATCGTTAGACTTGGATTGTTTCGAGATGATTTCGGTACTGTTATTAACGTGGCAGTTAAAGGACTTAAAGGTATTTTAATTTTATCTAAAAATATCTAATAAATATACACATACGTGTTAGTAATTATATGAAAGTGGATTAACCCTTTGCACTCCGCTGTCTCAACGTATGAAACATTAAAGTTTATTAGTGATTACGGGGAATTCAGTTATTTCAGCACAACTTTTTGAGACATGCATGTTTCCCTGATGTTTTCTCTCAAAATAGCACAAGACATCGAATCAAAATCTAGTAAAATAACAAAGATATATACAAACAAATGTCAACGGGTTTTGTGTTCTAAGAAAATGCGAGACGCGGTGCTCACGACGGTCCGAGAACTTTTTGGCAAAACTTGAGAAGATCGAGATAAGAAGAATTTGTAGAAGATATGTTTTTTATAGGAACATATATCTCGCATTTTATAGTGAGATTTATAATGTACAAAGAAATATTATCAAATAGTATCACACATTTCAAATACAATGGAACACGCTCACTTTTTGTTCAATTGCAACGCTATTACACATATACATTCTCTTGGTAAATAAGTTCTTTTGGTAAAAGTTTTTTAGGTAAATATGTTCCTTGATGTCTACAGATTAATATAAGTCCAATATCATTAGAATCCATTGTTTGGTTCCAAAGTTATACTAAATAATACGAGGGTCTGTAAATGTGCCGTTTCTGTCGCGTAGTCACGCGGAGTGCAAAGTCAACAAAAATTGAAAAATTGATTTATTTTCTGATATATAAATAATTTATATAATATTAAATAAATGATAAAATAATATTTGTCAATTTTTTTGACTTAACAATTATCATCACGTACACATTTACGTATTCGTAAATTTGTAAACTTATCTAATCATCTAATGAATATCTAATCTTTATTCGTTACAAAGATAATCCAAGTGTCGATGATATAAATAATTTTTATAAAGAAATTCAAATAATGAAATCAGCTGGAAAACATCCAAATATAGTCTCATTAATTGGTTATTGTACGATGTATAACAAACCATTGTTGATCGTTGAATATTGTTGCAATGGAGATCTGCAAACATATTTGAGAAAGGTTGAGACTTCAAATATTTTCTTCGTTCTTTTATAGAGTACGTAAAGAATAAGATTTAGTATTAACAATTAAGTACATATATATTTTTTTTTTTTTTCTTTGTCCCGTTTCTTTTTTTTTCAGATATGGAAAAATACTATTAACGATATTTTAGATTATAAATCGCAATTTAAATTCGATCAGTGTATTCATAATTATGAAAATGATCAGAAGACTGATCGTACCGTTGAAAATCATTTATATGGCATTCGACAGGGTAAGTCGAATTAATAATTATATGTAAATAATATATGATTTTGAATATCACATAATGATAATAAATATTTATATTTATTTATATGTATATATATATATTTGATTAAAGAATATATTACTGCAGTCGATTTATTGAATTTTGCAAGGCAAATCGCTAATGGAATGGTAACTTTTAATAATCTATTGAAATATTAATTAATTTTATTTATTTATATCACGTAACACAATAAAAAAAAAAAAAAACATTATTTGTAGGAATTTTTATCAACAAATCGAATAGTACATCGTGATTTGGCAGCACGTAATGTTTTAGTATGCTCTGACAATATTGTCAAGATATCAGATTTTGGTCTTAGTCGTGATATTTATCAAGAAAATGTTTATAAAAAACAAGGAAGCGGTAAATTGCCATTAAAATGGATGGCGATTGAAGCTTTGACACATCAGATATATACAACTCACAGTGACGTGTAATATTTATAATTTTATGAAATATTATATTTATATTAATAATATCCAACATTTTTGTTTTATCGTAAAATAATTGATGTTGATTTAACTATATTTCTTTAAAATATGTTTTTAATTGCAGATGGTCTTTTGGTATTCTTTTATGGGAAATAATTACGTTAGGTTGTACACCATATCCTGGGGTTCCCACAAGTAATATCTTGAAGCTTTTAAAAACAGGATATAGAATGGAAAAGCCACCAAATTGTGGAGAAAATTTGTAAGTTTATATGAAACATTGATATATTATAATTTCAATCTAATCTTTTAATTATAGATTATTATCATATAGTGTTTTAATTTTGTATCTAGATATAATATAATGTATTCGTGTTGGCATATCAGACCTCAAAGCAGACCGACTTTTACGGAATTAAAGAATGATCTGGATATGTTACTCAACAATTATACTGATAATAAATATTTAAATTTGAGCTAAATATTACAAGAACTGAAAAACCAAAAAAACGATTAGTGCGTTTTGATAAGAAAGATTGTATAAATAATTAAGTTAGTTCTTTTATTATCTTTATAACAAAAAAAAAAAAAACTAACAATAACTATTACCATAGAGTATTAAAGTTATTACTATGTATTATCTTTGGAGAAAGTGTAAAATCATGTGTAAAATCATTTATTTCGTAAGAATTTTTTTACGTACAATAATCTGTGATATAATCCCTTACATATATATATACGTGAGTACTTGTGTGTGTCTCTGTGTGTGTATGTGTATGATTTTGTGTATGAGAGCGTGAGTGTATATGTTTCATAATATTGTGTTTATATATGTATACATATATACACACAATATTTTGTAATTATGATAACTCAAATATGTATACATTGACGACCAAAGTAACTAACTTTTAAAATTTTCTTTCGTACTTCTTCAATAATTCAATTGTGCAAATTTGTAATAACATTATACACATAATATACGCGTTACTATTTCAAAAATGTTCCTTTATCAATTAATACTGATTAATATTTTGTATTCTTTGTAATGATAACATTAAGATTGAACAGTCGATTTTACGTTCATATAAAAAAAGAAAAAGAAAAAAAGAAACATGTGTGCAGATCACACGTGTTACAAGTGAAATCATCAAAAACTAAGTTTCGAGAGAATCAGACGAATAGAAAATATCTGCTGTAGGATAATTGTATTCTCTTCTTATTTAGTATCATCGCGGCCGTTTCATTGCCTCCCACCGCTCCGTTGCATCGCCGCCTAACCGATCCGTTACATTTTTTCAAATCACACCCATTCTAAAGAAGTTTTCACTTGAAAAAGAAAAAAATTAATTAATAAATAAACAGCTGAAGAAAATTTTACAAACAATTCGGTTATTCGTACAATAACAACAATTGTATCTTATTAAATATACTTAAGAGATATAGCATATCTATATGTTTATATGTATACAACATGAATTGCGTCAGCTAGGCACATTATTGCTATTGCGAGAGGAACTTTACGTTTTCATTTCTAAGAGAGATAACAAAAGAAAAAAAAAAAAAAGAGAAAAATTCAATAATTCACGCAAAAATCGACTAATCAATCCGAAGTAAAGAATAAGATTTGTTATTAATTAAAATGACAAATGAATAAGTAACGCGTATTTTTGTGTATGGTATTATCTTTTAAAATACGGACAAATATGTTGGACAAGTTCTTTTGTTTTTGTTTTTTTTTTTTTTTTTTTTTTTACAATATACTAATAATTGATATGAAACAGAGATCGTGTCTGAATATGGAACTCGATATCCATCGGACAGCAGATCTTATCACCAATAGAAGATATCCCTCTTACTTTTTGTACGCACAATTGGAGTTATATTTGGAGAGAATAATATAAAAAATTTATTATATATATTTATATATATATTTATATAACTCCAAATTTTGTTTAATGTTAAGATGTTTTTTTTTTTTCTGTTCGCAATGTGTCAGAGAAAAAATTCGTATCGTGGCCGAGAGAGAAAGAGAAAGAGTGAGAGAGAACAAGAGAGAGAGAGAGACAGAGACAGAGAGAGAAGTACATCTTATCTGTGAGTAATTAGTTACAATATCCCGTATGAATCTTATATTTTTTTGTCCTTCCTTAAAACTATGTACAGTTTTTAATTGGAAAAATTCCATTAATCAATCGTTAGGCTTGTTTTGCATGGGATATCTTTTTTTTTTTGCGATGCAACGATTATCTTTGTTTCTTTTCATTTTTATATATATATATAAGTTCTACGATATACAGTTAAAAATGTACATTTTTTCTTTGTTTATATTTATAGAAAAAGAAAAAGAAAATATTTTTAAAAGGAAAGTCAATTATACATTAAACGTATTAAATGAATATACGACGACGACAACAGTGTTCTCGTTTATGCTCAAGCTTTTTTTCTTTTCCTTTTTTTGTTCTGTTGGACTTCATTTTGAAAGTTATCAAATACGTTATTAAACTGTAAAAACTTATAAGAATTAAATATAATATAAATCTATGTCGCATAAATTGATGCTAACATGTAATATGCAATTGCAATGAGAAATAACGAGAATACTTTGTAACACTTAAAATGCAACTATTTCGTAAAAAAAATGTTGAGAAGACCTCAATACAAATATTATATTATATATATATAAATATATATATATATATATATATATATATATATATAATACAAATATAACTATGACGATAGTATGTAGTGATATAGTGGCCGTAAAAATAAATATTAAATCATGTATTATAGATATTTGATATCTAATAACTGTAAATTAGGTCAATTTATGATTTCTCCTATGTTTATAACATAGATTTTACATTTATATAATTAAATTTTTAATTACACCAATGCTGAAAAAAAGTAAAAAAACGAATATATATATATATATATATTTATATATATATGTCGTTTTCCATATTATTGGAATGTTATTGCGTTAAATGTAATTTTGTAATCTGTGAATTTCAATCTTCCTTTTTATTGTTAGAATGGTATCACAGAGGAAATTGTTGTATTACAAATGATGATGTTTCTTTTTTTCCTTTTTTTTTTTTTTTTTTTAATATTTTTGTATAATTTTTTGTTTTGTTTTTTTTTTTTTATTTTGATTTTACTGCGAATAATTAAAAATGCATAGTGATAACTTTAAAGAATTGGACAGGCCGAAAATGTTGTTTTCATACATATTTTCAATATTATTCATCAATAATATTTCCAATTCTAGATAGATAGAGATTATCCAAAAGAAATATTATTAATAAAAATATTTCATACAAGATCATAATAATTTACGATCATTAGTAAGTATACATTCGCTATAAGAATAAACAGAAATCATATTACGTTACTATCATCAAGTACGGCATGAAAAGTTAGTTTCGAAAATAAACTTTGATATAACATACGGATTGGCATAGTTTGACACTAAACAAATAGCTTTCAAAATAACTACGTAAATTATAATAATACATTTTTTGTTTGTTTTAACTCTTATATAATAGAGTGAATAAATGATGTGCACTTAAAAAAATACTAATAATAAGAAAAAGTAGCTCAACCGAATATTATTCAATTAATAATATATTCCTTTCTTTAAATAGCCAAAAATCACAGACAACATAGTCTCTATATCAATAAGATAGACCGACAGGAATTTTATCATTGATAATCTCACTGCCTTTTGTACGACTTTCGATGCTACCTATATCAGATGCTATCGTTTCTAATTAAACTATCTTCCTTGTCAACCGGTGGTGGACCTGTGGTAATTGTTGTACTGGGCCCTGCTGTTAAATAACCAGCGGACACTGGTGTTCCAGCTAGATAATAATTACAAAAAATTCATGTTTAGATTTAAACATATGATATACCGATTTTTCAATAACTTATCTCACCTGTTATAAAGCCCGAGTTGGGGGCATTTGTTAAAAATAAGTCATGTCGTTGATCTTTGTATTCTGCCCAGACACTAGATTTCTCCAATATGGCATTAACCTTTTCACCTAAAAGTAAGCTTCTCGTCATTGCTTTCAAAGCTTTTACTATTTGCGCTTTTGTCGTAGCTGCATTATCGATAGCATCTAACCGACCTTCTAATATGTTTAAAAGATATGGCACCATTTCAGCGTCCAGTGCCTAAATACAATTTCAACATAGACTCTATTTGAATTTTTTTAATTCAATTATAATATATATTTAATATCTATGCTTAACGATGTAACGCACCTGTTTAATAAGTCTATCCTCATTCGTTGAAAATAATCTATTTAAAGTTTCGCATGCTATTGCTATCATATCCCGTCTGGATTGCATAGCATATTTTAATGGACTTATACATTCCGTTTGACAAATAGATGATATACAAATCTACAAATGAAATAGAACCAAAAATATAAATAAATAATACTATTATTATTAATTTCATTAGAATCGTCATAATTTAATATCAAATGAATTCACCTCGCTGGTAGCTAATTGATGTAATATTAATATTGCTGTTTTGTATACAGAAGGTTGATTGTTCTGCATTGCCATTTGTCTGCATAATCGTGGTATATGGCCTAAAGATGGTACTTGATCTGCTAACATGGGTTGCGCTTGTAATAAACATACCAAAGCTTGTGTTGTAAGCTCTAACATCTCCGACTGAAAAAAATATATTATTATTATTATACATACAAATGTATACTCATATATTATTTGCTGATGATTATGAAAAGTGATCTATTAAATTATATATTTTAATCATTTGTTTTTTTTTTTTTTTTTTACATAAGATAAAATCATTCTTGTTATTTCTAGTTAATTATTTTTGTAATTCTTACATCAGTCTTTTCCTTAGACATAAATATAAGAATAGTGTCCATAAGTTCGCTTAAAAATTCTTTAGGCTTTCTAAGAGCCCATGCAGGACTAGCTATAAATAATCTGAGGTATACGCCACCCACTACAGGCTCATTTGTAGTGATATCAATATTATTTTGCGTGTCTGGTAACTTCAATATCGCATTAGGATTTCTCCTTTGCAATGCGAAATATCTATTTAAAAAATGATTATACATATTAAATAGTATACAGCTTTTTCAATGATCTATATTAATTTCATTATATAGACAAAAACAAAAAGTCACGTCGATTAAGATGGGCTGGTCACGTGGCACGGTGCATGGGGGAGGATCGCAAAAAGACGAGATCGAAAAGACCACTAGGTAGATGGGAAGACAATATTATAAGACAATATTTAGAAAGGATCTTAAAGAAATAGGATACGAAGACTGCGAATGGAGGGGTCGCGCTTAGGGACAAGAACACTGGCAGAATTTGGTATTTGAACTTGGTATGAACTTTTGAATTCCTAATGCTAATTAATAATAATAATAATAATAATAATAATAATAGTAATAGAACATACTCATCTTTTAATTCTGCAACAATTCTTGAAACTCGTGCTTTAGATTCATCGTCCCAAATCAATTCTGGATTTTCGTGTTTCGTTTCAAACATGTGTACACATTGTTTAGGTGCATCACGTATTGCTTCACTAAATAACCTGGGTAAAAATTTAGATAGATCTAATTTCACCTTTGGTCCAGCCAATTTATCTGAAGACATTTTGGCGAGCAGTTCAGCCGCTGTTTCTCGTACCTGAATATTACTTGAATTGCAGAATAAATCAAGGACATAAATAACAGCTCCTAAAAATATTCATTATAAAAGAGTAATTTATATACATATATATGTATAATATATTGATGTACTTTTGCATAGTTTTTAAATGTATGTATACCAACCTTTGGTCAATGCTTCCTTTACGATCTTCGTTGAACTCATTAGTGCATATAATGTTTCTAATGCGAGTAGTTGATACTCCTTTAAACTGTGCAAGCATAATAGTAAATGTACTATCACTTCATTCGCTGCGATATCACTGATACATTCTTGATTTTTAGTTACATTACTGATTACTTCAAGTGCACTTTTTTGCACTAATTTGAAATTGTTACAATTGACTAATCCAAATAATAATTTAAAATGACCCATACACTGTAGTTCTATTCCAGGATTATTTTTAATTACATTTCTTAATGCTTCTAAAGCCATTACAACGTGTTCCAATTTTTCTTTATATTCCTTGCCTAAAGTAACACTTCCAAGAGATGCTAAATAATCCGACGATTTGGATAGAAACTCGAGCAAATTTATTGTAAAGCTTTTTGGATCCTGAACAAAATATTAATATTTTATAAATGATAGCATATAACAAAAGAATGAGATAATAGATGATAATTATATTATAGTAATTTTACCTCTATAGGAAAGACTGGCTGTTCATTATATACTTTAACAAATATTTCACCAATAAGCAATTCTCCAGCATGAGCACTGTACTTAAAATCACTGAAATCATGTTCAAAGTTTTCATTACCGTTCAATCTTTCTAATCGCTTAACTTCTAAATATTCGTTTAACTCGGCTCTAGTTCCATTATCCCAAATTAAATAAGGATTCGAACAATTAGAGTTTAATGTCTTTAATATTTCCTCTGGCTTATCTTCACTAAGCTGACGAGCAAGATAAGGTGTTAAAAGACTTTCTAAAGCTGCTACTGTGACAGGATTAGTAGGTGTTTCGTTTTCTCCTGTCATGTAACCACCTAATCTAGCGCATGCCTTGACAGCTAATTTTGCCAAATTATTAGCAACTTCTTGTCTATTTTCATCTTGAGTTCTTTCGACGCCACCTTCTTCTAATGTATAATCGTAATTAAACATAAATAATAACAAATGCCATAAAGCACCAGATTGAAATAGTTGCATTTGTAGAATGCTTTCTGTAGCAAGTGATGATATACATTCGGTAGCAACCGAACATAATTTTGTCAAATGCTGTCAAAAATATTCAGTTCAAAATTAGATCATATTTTATAATCATTAAATTTAAATATATTAAAATAATGTATAAACTGTATCACATAGTAAATATTATAAAATTGTGAATATATATATTTATCAAGATACTTACTCTGAAATGTAATATTCTGCATAAATCTTTAATCAATTGTGGTAATTCAATGATTTTATCTCTGCATCCTCTAAATGAGCCAGCAACAGCAAAACATTTGGTAATGTGCATACATACTTGTACCGCAACATCATTGGATTTACTTGATTTGTTCAAAACCGAAACACATCGAGTATAAGCATCAAGTAAAACCTCTAAACCACCTTCCCTTCGTAATTCTTCCGCGTTTAAAGCAGAACAATGAACCGTATGATATGCAAGTTCACTAGCAGCAGCCAATAATGGTGCAGACTTTGAAAATAAACGTTCATCGTCTGTTTCTAATTTGATCGTTTTAATTAACTGCGGATAACCAGCATATTTATATGGCCTAAGTTCTTCTGAATATCTATGAAAAAGAATACTTTGTGTTCTCAAAATAAGTACTATATTATCAGGATTTGGGCCGTCAATAGTCCAACAACTGCGACTACATAAAAATTCATATGCCTGATTAACTGCCTCAAATTTATCCTAAAAGTAAACAAATATATATATATATATATATGTATATACATATTATATACCGTGCATGCAGTTTTGATTCTTATAGAAATTATACTTTGTAATGCTAGAAATATGTATTTACCCTGCCTTGAGGATTTTTATCTGGATGATACATTTGAGCTAATTTATAATATGATTTCCTAACGTTTGCTTCATTGTGTTGTTCCCCAATAGGCAGACCTAATACTTTATAAGCATCATCGACTGTCATTAAGGGCGGCTTTTTCTCTACCTCTTTTTTCCACGCATCCAGTACATCTTTTAATAATTTCACCTGTATCAGTAGTAATAGATAGTATATGCATCACAATATAATATAAAGAAATGTATAATATCGACTTACAGGCTCAGGTATAGGCCATTGAGGAAATTTGACAGTATCGCATAAATGTCGAAGATAAAATATTTGACAAAATAATTCATTTTCCAATTGTGGATACCTAACAGCAGGTATAGCTATGTATTGATACTTGGCCATAGTATGGCTTCTTAATTTAGGAGTAAAATCGGCAATATGTGCGGCTATTTTTTCAATAAGCATTCTTCTCATTTCAGCATTCCAAATTGCTTCGGGAGTATCAAAATCACCTAGAAATATTTGTGCAAATTTCTCTGCACCATGATTTTCTAAATAACTGACCATGGCATCGGGTAAAAGTTGGCCAAGAATGCTTCGTTGCATAATATCGGAAGATATGTTCTAGAAATATGATTATAATGTAGCTTTAGATTGAAAAAAAAAAAAGTAATTGTGATAATATGGTTATTAAACATTTGACATACATCATCGCTTCTAAAAGCCTGTTTAGTGTGTGTCAATTGTAAAAATCTTGCTATAGGTAGAACATTGGAACCAGTGTACATCAATATAAAATAAAATACACCGGTAAGATAAATTTTGGAGACATCTGCATTGTCGCGCATTATTTCACATAATAGTGTAGCGACTCTTTCAACTAAGACGGGATCAAAGGTCAATAAAAGTTGTACAATGTGTGGTAAACATTGAAGATCTGACAAAAGACGTTTAACACGTGGTAACGGCCTAATCACAGCATCGTCCGCATCTCTACTTGGAAAGTATTCGCACATTTTAATTAAAATATTTAAAATCAATGTTGCTAATTCACTTTCATTGATTACTGGCATTCCTCTTGCGACCAAAGTCCACTTCAATTGTGGTACTTGAGATATCATTCTCCATCCATCCAATCCTTGTGCCCAAACCTTTGTTTTATAAGTTATCTTATTTGTCGTATACAAATTTTTAAGATCTTTTAAATTTATGGGACCTTTACGCGTGTCACCATCATTATAATACCATTCTTTTTCCATTATCCTCTCTTGTTGTGGACCTGCTTCTATGACATTAGTTTGTGTTGGTACCACAGCACGAGAAGTATGTAAATGTGCTAATGTTAAAAGATCTACGAGCGCTCGTACTCCATTCTGATCCATTATTTCTTTAACGTTTCTTCTATGTAAGATGAGTTTTTTTATGAACATAACTAATCGATCTCGCTCCATCCTATCGGTGCACCGATCCAACATTCCTACTATATACTTTGTGTCTGAGAATGGTCCAATATCTTCGTAATATCGTCCATACACTATAGTCATTGCTTGCAAGCAAAGGCACTTCATTTCGACTTTTGTTGTTAATAAGAATCTATGGTATAAGTCATTAAAAAATTCATACCTATAAAAATAAAATAAGTTAATATATATATATATATATTTTATTACAATATAATCTTACATTTTAAAAAAACATCTTAATATATTATTATTGTATATGTATTTACATACGATTTTCGAATTGGACTGTCTGGGCTATCTTTTTCTAATAACAGCCTCAAGTAATAATCTCCAATTTTGACTTCATCTGATAGGCACTGATATTGCACTTCGAATTCTCTGTAATTCCATGCAATCAAGGTTCCACCTGCTAATTCTTTATCCGACGTAAATGCACGTATTTCGTGATCGAGAGCAGTTCTTAATTCTTCTCTCGTTTTATGATTCCATATTAAATTAGGTAACGAATGATCTTGATTGAATTTATAATAAAACAATTTCCAATTTGCTTCAGACTTAATTCTTTCTCTGCGTTTTCTTAAGACTATTGGACGTTCTTTGATCTTTTCTCGTCTTTCTATACCGACACGTGCACCCCAATGCTGAAGAGCATGTTCCACATGCTTCTCAACTAATCGCATTTGACGCTCGATCATAATCCACTGCGGACTTTTTTTATTTTTCGATGCATGGTCTATTGCTATTTTTAAATTATCACGATTATTTAATCTTTCTTCTTCGAGGAATGAATCAGGAACTTTTTCGCTGGAGTCTAAATAATTTAGCAAACCAACGGGCTATACAAGATAATATATAAATAATATAAGTTTTGTAAACAATGTAAATGCACGAAAGCAAATACAAAAGTTAGTAATTGCTTTGATTATAATAAGATAATAGTTTTACCATAATTCGTTTTAATAATCCCATAGCAGTAGGATGTCCTGTCACCCATAATCCTACTAAATGTCTACATAGTTGTCTATGCGTTAAAAGTCTACTGTCATTGCCAATAGTAAAGAGACTATATAAAAGGTGCCTTGGTAAAGCTCCTTCGGCAAGAGCTAATTCTTGCATTTTTGCAGCCACTTCAGGTGCACCTTCTTCTATAATCGCTCTCATTATCAAACCAGCCCCTTTTACAATAGCCAATGATGGATGTTGGAATAATTTGAAAAGTGATCTACCCCTTGCTGCAACCATTTCTAAAAGGTTGTCAAAATGTTTGCCATCCGTGGTTTCACTGTATGGTACACATAATGCAAAAGTTAATAGATCAAGCATGGCAGAAACTACTAAAGCACCAGTGCCATGATTCTGAAATGTTCAAAGTATATACTTGAAGTTTCTTTTTTAATTTCAAGGCTAAACAAGACACATATATGTATATTTTGTATATATATATATACATACATTGAAATACTTACAATATGATTAATCCACATTTCAAGTAAACTTTCTAAAAATTTGTTACTACTAAGTAGACTGCTTTTGTTTAATTGTTCTTGCCTTAGGTCACAATCATCGTGCATTGGTTGCATAAGTGCACAAATGCAATCTATAGCAGCTTGTGTAACGCCATAATCTTGTCTTTTTAATGCCTTTACAACTCTATTACCGATAGCTTCTCTAAATCCAGGTAAAGAGGTGAACGCATTGAATCCAACTTTACTTGCTACCAATCTTCGTATGGCATGAAACTGTGCTTCGATCTCATCATTCCCTTCTAATTCTTTATTGACTAACATGCTTAAGGCAGCAAGTATAATTTTCTCTTTATTCTCAGTAAAAAGTCCCTGTAAGTAGTTATTCATCACACTGTACAGTTGAAGCTGTAAGCTTGGTACAGTCCATTCAAGCGGTGTACCATCCTGAACAAAGGGAAAAAATCTCAGTTTGCATGTTTTTCTATTTATGATATCAGACAGAAATACCTCAGTTCAATTTTTTTTTAATGATGTCACAGAGATATTTATGTTTTTAGTAACAGTAGTTTCCCCATTACAATTTATTTAGTACCCATGTCATTATTGATATAGGCATAGGTTCCGAGATATTTCCGTCTTGATCAATTGTAACCGCTTCAATGTACTGTAGGCCTATATTGTTAGTTTAAATATTAAGACATACTGTTTACTGAGAAATATCCTAATTTTAATTATCAATATGAATGTTCTCTTACATCTTGAGTAATCGAATAATTGAGACCACTATACGGTATATTGGCATTAAATCTTTCCAGAATTTCTGCAAAAGTACGTCCTCCTGGTGGCTGTTGTAAGAATTTAACATGTGATATTTCAACTTCTTCATCAACTGGTAAATTAAGAGGTCCTAGCCTCTTTCCCCTTGCAATTGGATACATTCTTACATGAGCGTCTCTATTTCCAGATGCTCTCACACCGTCAAGTAACGAAGCTAACAGAGAATCTCTGTCTGTTGCAGTATAACTCCTTGTTTGACCATTTAAATATTGTATCGTAAATAATTGTGGATTTGCATTATCACGAATAAGGGCAAAAATATCTGACAGTGGTCTAAGTGTACAAATATTATATGTCTGTGGGTCCCTTTCCAATAAACAACTATCGGAAAGACAAAGCGTTCTTTTTTGTGGCTCTGAATGTCTAGGTGAAATTTTATGAACAGTAAATTCTGAACCGCTTGTAATATGCTCATCGCTACTAAATTTTCCTAATCTTTGTGCAATAAAATCATCTAGTTTTATTGGTTCCTTTAAGACTTTTATATTAATTCCTAAATTATTTATTGCTGATTCCAACAGCTTCTTTTTTATTTCCTCCATATGAGTAGATGCAAAAAGATGTAAACGTCCAAATCCACCACAAACAATCACAAATCCATTAGGGTAATCTTTCATTGTAGCAATGCCTTCAAAATCTTTATAACAATAACTGGAGAGTACCATGTTCGTTGCAGGATCCAGTTGATCAAGACTGTATGGAGTTACTTCTAATACTACTGGTAATCTTGTATCGGACCAGTGACATTTATAAGCTTGATATCTCTATAAATAGGGAAGATATCACACTGCTATAAGTAAGTTTTTGCTATATAAAATATCACATACTAACATAACGGTGAGTTATATATGTTCATAATAAAAATTATATATATATATATATATGTGTGTATATTTATGTAAGTATTCACAATGATAAAAGACTGATAGTATATAATACTATCTCATACATATGACTATATGACCATATGGCTAAAGTAATAGCAAATGCGTTCATGAAATTTAATACAAAACCTCACTACATATAGGAAAACACATATAGAACCGATGACTCACCAGAATTTCTTTTGATTTTTCTGCAAACTGATTTCTATATTTGAGTGCTTCTGTTAACAAATGTGCTCTATGTTCAGAACTAAATTTCATTGTATCAACTTTACGTTCTTTGCGCATAGTTATACTGAATTCATAGGAACCCAATTGATGCTTGTTTGTAGGTTGTACACTAATAAAATCAGAGTATTCCCATTTATTAGTGACCTCTAAGGTCCCAGGATTATATGTCGTAATACCCATGGATCCAATGGAAAAAATACGTTTGTACCTAATATAAATTTCATAGTAATTTATATTTATATGCATTTTCAATTTAAAAAAAGGGTTTTAAACATACAAAAATATAATCTTTCAATAGTTTCATCAATTAAATATTATTATATCGTATATATAATCTTTGTCAAATATTTAAATATTGATAACATAGTTAACATTTTATAAAATGTTACCTTATCTGAATATGATAAAATAGATAATGTACAAAATATATGTGTTAACATTAAAGTTTTGTAAAATGGATTATAAAAAATAATTTGTCTACACTGTCATATAATTTAATTGAAAGAATGAATATATTGAAAACAATCTCTACGAAATAATAAAAAAAATAAATCAAAATTCTAATATAGACTTACTTTCCCTTCCATGAGTGTTTGGTGACCAGAAAGCATGCAACATCCTGGTTATCCTTTAATGGCATCATTGTCTCATGTCCTGAAGATGCAACAAAGATACAGTTTTAAATAATATTTTAACAAAACACTGCCCAATACTTGCATCTGCCAAGTAGTATTAGAGAACATTCGCAAAACGAATAAAAAAAACCGTATGTGAGTCTTTATGTTATAATACGGATATGCAACACGTAATGTCAATTAAATTTCAATAATTATTGATAATAATTAAACTCCATGAACTAATGAAATCTTAACGCGTTCTTTTGCGCTTTCAACAAACAAATGTCATTCTAAAGACTTCCGTTGGCCTGGGAGCAGCCATCTTGAATTAGGGGTGTAACAAACAGCTGTTTCTAGATGTCGCTACATATGTTCCATTTGTGGGGAGTATAGTTCACATCTCGGCGCCTCCTCATGATCATATAAAGGCGTTTTTACATTTGCCGTTCTATTGGCAGCTAATGAGACGCTTCACATCAACATCCAACAAGCAGCTAGTAGAAGTGTTCCACGCACAACATCTAACGAGCAGAATATTGGGAATGTGGTTATCTACCATACAATAAGCTCGATTTCTTTTGTATTCTAACGATCGTTCTGCTATTCATTACGCGAATTAATATATGTGTTATTGAATTGAAATAAATTATATTTTTGTTTTTTTATTTGCTCGACATTATTTCCATTAATTCGTCCAGATACACTGTTAACCAACTCAAAGTAAATATGCGAACGAATTGCATTTGGTTATAAAAACATTGTATTGTTATCATTTTTGTTCAATTTTATACAAGGTTTGTGTAAATAATACTTTTAATGTTTATTATTAAGAAATAAGATTTATTTGTTAAGTTTTATTATTAATCAGTAAATATCCTAAGCGAATTGTATTTGATTTTGAAATTATTTTATTGTTTGTTGTTTATTTCGATATTGTAACATTAAGCATTGCTCTCTTAATGATTTTATTATTAGAAAAAAAAAAAAGAAAAAAAAGAATATTTATAGTTATGCAATTGTAATTTTATAAAACTTTGTTTATAGTATATCTGATTTTTATTGTCACGAAGAAATAGAGAAAAGGATGATGGAGCACGATACGCTAAGTGAAAGCGAGGAAGGAGAAATAGAATCTGATTTTGGTGAAGATTTAGATGAAGAGTTGCAATCTTTACCTCATGTATTAAAACTTATACGTGAAATGCGAGAGACTATCAAGAAGCAACGTAAAAAGATCAGAAAATTATATAATAAATTACAAAAACAGGTATATACGTAACATAATGATATCATCTTAAAAGTAATCTATCCAATTAGTTATTGTCTACTTATTAATATTGTCTTTTTTTTTCTTTTTTTATAGAAAAATTTAAATCAAATGCAGAATAAGAATTTTGTAGAATATGGTACTCAAACAGATCCTTTAGAATACGAAAACAAATCTTTAACATTAAATTGGGATTTAAGTAATAATACAAAATCAAATAGTATTGTTGAGCAAGTAAAGGAAGTAGCAGAATCTGTCTCATTGCAGAATGGTTTTGTATATGAGGAAACTTCTGGATTATATTACAATTATAGTACAGGATATTATTATGACGCTGTAAGTTACTATTATATATATATATATATAAAGTCATATATTAATTATTAATTACATAATAATATATTGATATATATTAAATATATATATTGTGTATAGAAACAAGGACTTTATTATGATGGAAATTCTGGAATATATTATTATTATGATGAGAGCAGTAAAACGTACAAGTTTCACAGTCATGCGCATGCAGTTACGGATAATATTGCACATTCCGAAGAAATCAAAATGGAAGAAAATACAGATAGCAAAAAGGCAAACAAATTTAATAAATAATTTAAGGACAATGATATCATAGATACAACAATATAAGAGAGTAAAAATTGTTGAAATGTAAACAAAGTTACCACCTGCTGTATATATTTGATTTTTATTTCGTTTCAGGTTTCGGATGAGATAAATGAGTTAATAAGTGGACTTTCAAATATAAAAGTTGAAAGATACAGACGTCATGCTCTGGGTAAATGTCTTGAGCTTTTAATATGCACACATATCTCTCTTGTAGGATACGCTGAAAAAACGCAAACTCGATCAAGATGGAGAGAAGTTAAGAGATGAGTCTGAAGAGGATGATGAATACACGGACAGCGATAATGAACAGAGCTCTTGTAACATTACACCAGAATTGTCCACTAATAGTGAGACTGAAAATGAGGAAGAACAAGGTTGAATTATTGAAGTGAAGATTTTTCTTTAGAATGGGGGTAACTTGAAAACGGAGGGAACAAAAATGCGATGAAGAAAGAAAAATAGAGAAAAAGAGACAAACATATATATATATATATATATATCTATAGGATTTAGCTTGCGAGAGAATGAGATAGAATATGTAATATACAGTTTTTCCTATTCTCGGTTTTCTCTATGTGTTGTTCAACTATTTTTTCAATACAAAGTAACGTTTGTGGCCTGACGGGAATTTCCCTAAGAATTCGCGTGGCGCTTAATGTGTTAAGAAGAAACTTGACACGTTTTGTAAAAAAAAAATACGCTATACTTTGCTATTATATTTCCAATAAAAATAATATAACTTACTGTAGCAATATACAAAAATAATATTATATAATATTAATCCTGATATTCAGTATTCGTCTCATTTTCTCAAAACTTGCTTTTTTCGAAGGTTTCAATTCTAACGTGTGTGATTTGCACACATGATATTTTGATATCATTATTGCGAAGATGATTTGCAAACGAACGTGCCTTCTGAGCAAAGTGTGTGCATGCACATATATTTTTGTTATCTTCTCTATCTTTTTTTTTTTTTATTTTTTTTATTTTATTCGGTTTTCGTATCACGTTTAAATATATTTACTAGAATACAAATAATAATGTTATATCAAAAAAAAACTATCATTCAATATATATTAATAAATATAATTATATGTAAATATAAAAATATATTTTTTATTTCAGATATAGCAAAGACGTATCCACCATGCATGAGAATTATAGTTGAAGAAACAAACCTTCCAAAATTAAAAGTTGGCTCGCTCTTCCTCATAGCATACACAGGTGGTACAATGGGTAAAGAAGAAGATAATTTAGTTGTAATACCAGATATGAATGTCAGTAAGGTAAGTAATAAGAATAAGATTTAAAATATTATTTTAAACATACAAGAGATATAACAATTCGATTATATAATATTTATTAAATGGTCAATAATTTTAGTATCACGCACGATTCTTCTACAATGAGAAAACGAATTCTTACTGGATAGTAGATTCAGGATCGAGGAATGGTACATTTTTAAATGGGAAAAGATTGTCTGTAGCTAAACAAGAGTCTGTGTCATATGAGATAGTACATGGTTCAATAATTCAAGTGGGTAATACAAAACTGTTATGTCATATACATAGTGGAAATAAAACTTGCGGTCACTGTGAACCAGGATTAGTTCAACACAGTGCAAATACAGAAGAAAATGTACTGTCAAAAAAGACTACTCATAAACAAGAATTAAGAAGATTAAAAACGAAGTTTGGAATAGAAAAAGATAATGCTGCGTCTGCCAGTCAATTAGCAACCGGTTATCAGGATAGAGCACAAGCTCGTAGAAAGAATGTTGGTTCATCAAATCATCATGCCAAGACTGAACAGAGTTCTACGGAAAAGTAAGTGAGACAATTAAATATTACATTAAATTATGAATAAATAATATCATTGTTATTTGTGTATTTTTTTATTACAGATCGATAGCAAAAGATAATCGGGGATTCAAGTTATTATCTAAAATGGGATGGTCTGAAGGTCGTTCCTTAGGAAAAGATGGCGATGGTAGAACCGAACCGGTAAGTCTTTTTTTTTTACTTTTTCAATAAATTTATTCATAAAATAAAAGGGGGCTTCAATTAACAATAGGTAAGCATAAGAATAAATAATCTAAAAATAAATAATACTATCGACATTATTTTATATTAAACACGTTGACTGACACTCTAGATTAGCAAAACGTTCTAAGGGGGTTCACAAAAGAATAATAAAATATATATTTTTTTCTAATACAATATATATATATATATTTTAAATACAATTTATAAGTACAGGCAACCCTCCTATAACACGGTAGATAGGTTCCTAGAAATGCAGTGTTATAAGATACCGTGTTGTAGAAGAGCTACCTGTATCGAATGAAGCAGTGGTTCCCAAAGTGAGCGATATCGCCCCCTGGTGGGCGATGAAGTGGTCCAGGGGGGCGATGACGAGCACAGGTGAACTTTGAGGGTGGGGGAAATGAACCACTAAAAAGGAAAAAATGTCAGCGGAGTCTGACTCGTGCTGCTATACTATACTACACAACAATGTCGGTATATCGATACTCTGTCAATAGTAATAAAATATTACAAAGAAATTCCCTTATTTAGGCTTCTTTGTTTTTATATCTGTGCGTCTGGTGGGTTTGGTGGGCGATTGAAGCGGTTCAGGGGGCAGGGGGAGGCGATTGGTGCGACTGTAAAAAAAGGTCATCAAAGTATTTCCATATTTCCAATGGGTAAGGGAGCAATAAGCAATATTTTGTCAAGAAAGGGGGGTGATAGGACAAAAAAGTTTGCAAACCACTTGAATAGAGTAAATTACTTAATTCATGACACTAAGGACACTGCCCAATTAACAATGATATTCAAAATATTTTAGTTGTCGATATTCATTTCATTTTAAATTCATATTAATTCATAATTAAATATTTGACGAGACGACAGTCAATGTGTTAATAATGATAGTTAATTAAAAACGAATGTAGGTCAGTATGTTAAACATAAATAACAATTTAATGTTTCACCTGATGTGTAAAATTCGCAAATGGAAAAAAGATATGATCTAATTTTTTAATACAAAAATTCGTTCCTTCGGTCAGGTATCTCTTCGTTACATTTGTAGATCAAATTTAATCTGAATTGTATATTTGTTCGCTCTCTCTCTCTCTCTATTTTTTCTTCCTCCGACAAGGATGACTATGACGACAACGGTGCCAATGACGACGACAGCAAAACGAGTTCCGACGGTACGAGCAAAGCATTCGTATGATAACGAGCGTAACTCCTGTGAAACGTATAGAATAGCTACAGGAAAGAGAGAGGGTGGAAAAGGAAAGAGAATTATCCCACACATACACACCACACTACGAGAGAGAGAGAGAGAGAAAGAAAGTGAGTGCCTGATGTTAAAGGGACGAACGGTAGTGTTGAGAGGGACTCTGGAAATGAATGCAAATGTATTGAAATCCAAATCATTATTTTGTCTAGACGCATCGTATGCTCTATTGCACCCCGACCATCTCTTTTTTTGTCTCTCTCTCTCTCTTTCTTTCTTTCTGATTCGCTTGCTTACTCTTCGTTGGTAGAATTTAACTGGTTACTCGATGGAAAAAAAATGTGAATTAAAGGATGAAAAGTTGTATATTTTCTCTCTCTCTCTCTCTCTCTCTTTCTCTTTCTTGAACGTCATGATTGCGAACCTAATTTTGTTGATTTTCGTTTTTGCATATTTCTTCGTAGGTTTCTTCGATTTGATCTTTTATCAACAATGTTATTATATACGAAAAACTTTTGTTTATCGACGACGACGAATAAAAGTACCGGTCTTTTCTCTCTCTCTCTCTCTCTCTCTCTCTCTCTCCCACCCCCTTCTTGTGTATTTTTGTTGTTGTTGTTCTCTTATTTGCTCGTAAAACTCAGTGGATCCTTAAGACGATCGAAGATGTACAACACAGTAGGTCGGGCATATAAATGAGAGAATGTATTTTTAGCTTGTCGCCTCGTCGTCGCATTCTTTTCTTTTTTCGTCGTTCATTCGCGAGATCCGAGAGTTTGACGATGTGCCGTTTGTACTTTAGAATAAAATACAAAAAAAAAATGTGTGTTTTTTTTTTTTTTAAATTAGAAACTATCAGAGAGAGAGATTGGTATGACGACGAAACGTAATTAATCGAATTAATAATATCTTTTCTTTTTAACAACAATTTGTTCTTCTTTAATCGCAATTTTGGTTTCTTTCTGTCCCTTCTTTGGGTTGTTTGGAAAGTAGTTTCGGCAAACCGGCAAATGACAACACGTGAGATCATCGGTGAGATGTGAAATTTATCAAATTTAACAGATTATGTCCACTTGAATGGTCCAGGTTTAATCTCAAAGCAAACATTGTCTTCATTTTCATATAAAAAAGCAAACGAAACTACTTTTCAAACAATTCAATAGAACAAAGGTGTTCATAAGGTACTCTTTCTTATATTTATCATAAACCAACAAAATTGCATTTTATTTATCGAGCAAATAAGACAAAAACGAATTTGCGAATGCATTCGTTTCGCACAATTCTGACCTAAATCGTAAACGGTAAATGTAGTAAGAAGAAGAAGAAGAAGAAGAAGAAGAAGAAGGGGAAACTATTTGAAAAAGAAAAAAGGTTGAATTAGATCTTCTTGGGAAGAAGAGTTTGTGTTACTTCAGGAAAATCGTAAAGCGAACATTGTAAAGCCGAGGAATAACGATTGCTAGTAAACTACAAGAAGACGCGATAAAGTATAAAATCGTGAAAAAGGGAGAAGAGATCGAGGAGGAGACCCTTCAGAAAAGGGCAACCAACGCTTTACCTCGGTATTTCCTTGACGGGTTCATTTATTTGAGTGCTTCAGTTGAAAAACAATTTTTTTTTTTTTTCTTTTTTTTTATAGTCTCCCTAGTAAACGACATCAACGAATAAGAGAAAGAAATTTCTATTGAAATTGGAGGAGAGGGAGAAGTAGAAGAACCATTTTTTAATCATTTATTTATATTATTTTAAGTATCATTGGGTTAGCTAATTTTTTTTTTTTTTTTTGATATTTTTGAACTTTAATGTAATATATAATACTTAATATATTAACAAATATTCTAATACAATAAATTCTATTTATTTTGTTTTTTGTTTTGTTTAATATTTCAAAATTAAATAATAAAACGATGTAAAATTAATTCAATAAAGAAATAAATTTATTGATGTATTTGATAAAATAATTTTTTTTTTTTTTTTTTCATGACGAATAGTAGATCTGATTCGAGACTGCATTCGTTAACTACACAACAATTTCATTTTATAGACATTTACGTGCAGTATCCGATAGGACGTTGAAAGCGTCGTTTCTATCTTCGATAGCACCCTTTTTTACGATTTACATCCACTTCTATATTGCCTCGGCATTTTACAGCTTTAGTCTTGGAAAAGGTGCTTGATTAATGACGTTGTAAATAATTTAAAGTATTTTCAACGAAAACAATGAATCCGTACGTACCTACCTACCGGTGCTTTCATTAAATGTCTTTCTTTCTTTTTCACTCTTTCTTATATATATTTATTTATTTATTTATTTATCTTTCCAACAGGAAGGTATAATAATTTTCATTTTTAAAATAATAGTTTCACATCTTTCGATTTTATATATAAAAGAAATAGTTTCTTTTTTTTTTCTTTCTCGCTCAATAATAAAAATCATTGGAAAATAATTGAATTTGATATATCCAAATATATATGAGAAACATTTATATTTCGTTATTGAATAAATATCTACAAATTTACATCAATCAAAATTGAAATGCCACGACAATATTATTTGTTATTTAAACGACAATCTTTTATTTTTTCGAACGAACAACATAGGAAATTTTAAAAGAAGACAATGGCTGAATTTTAGCCTCAGGGTAAGAGGGAAAGAGAAACACGGAGATGAATCTTTCACGAGTATTCTTGCATATCATCCGTCGTAACTATACTCGAGGTCCTCTTTTCTTTCTCTCTTTCTCTTTCGTTTTCTCTCTCTCTCTCTCTTTCTCTTATAGCATTACGTAATATTGAAACGACCTTGCATTTCATCGTACCGCCCGCGGCAGGGCTTTCCATGGATGCATAGTCTTTGACTTCCGTTGGGTTCTTCAGACCCTTCCTCTTTCCTCTTTCCTACCCTTCCGGGACTCTTTTCTTCTTTATCCTCTTCCTTCTCTCCTTCTTTCTTTCTTTCATTCATTCTTTCTTTCTTGCACTCGCCAGAATAAAAGGAAGAACGATCCAATGGAAAGTGAGAAGGACCGATGAAGAAGGCAATGCTTCATGTACAACAGCAACAGGTTCGGCCGAGAAATAAAGTCGCCTTGTCAAGATCCATATAACTCTTCTTTTTCTCTCTTTCTCTATTCCTTCTTCTTTTTTATTTTTTACCAATCCCACTTACTACTACACACCCCTTTTTTATTTATATCTATTTGTTTGTTTTTGTTTTTTTTGTTGGTACTACTTACGTATTAACGTCCACCGCAACAAAATTCCGCTAATGCGTCAATCTACAATGTAAAATACAAAACGATTGCAACGGGGGGAAAAAAGAAAGTGAAAGGACATTCGTATTTAACCCTTTTGCTCTGACGGGCGTATATATACGCCCTCGAAGAATGACCATTCATGTATAAAGAGCGTATATATACGCTCTGGAAAAGTGGGCGCGTGGATGCGAAGAGTAATGCGGTCCGTTCACAGCGATCACATTGTGTGTGGCGCAAGCGCTCCGTAGCGAAAAGGTTAATGAAAAAGAAGAGAAAGATGGATAGACATATATATATAGATAGATAGATAGATAGATAGATAGATACATAGATAGATAGATAGAGAGAGAGAGAGATAGAAGAGTCTTCGTTGTAAAGCTATTCTAAAGGGGTGCGGGAGGCAACAGGTGGGAATCCACAGTCACAAATAAATCCAACACGAGCGTCTCTAACGTCTAGACGACGATTCGCTGACTAACCGTGGATATAAGATTACAATGTCATCTCTTTATCTCAATCATCTTATTCCAATTTTACTCTGCGAAAATAGAAAAAGATAGAAAGAGAAAGCGGCGAAATGATTGAAAAATAATGTTAACACTAGATATACCACCATTTTCAGTATACCTATTTCTACCACACTAGTCAAAATGACTGGTGTATAAAAAAACAAATGTTTTTTAATGCTTCCAGTCTTTATTTACTCTTAAAATATAACAAAAAATATTTAACAATAATAATTTTAATAAATTAATAGATTTATAGACATTTTTTCAATAATAAAACGCTTAATTATTTATAGAAATCAAATGTTACATGAAATAGAAATTTTGAATTAAAATGGCCCGAACATAGTCAAAATTTTGGACTGGTCTGGTAGATCTAGTGTTAACGTTGTTTGTACAACAACAAAATCTGATAATCCTTTACGAACGATTACTTTGATCTTTAATCATAGAATTGAAAATATCGTAATGTAAATCGAAACAGATATCTGCCAGCACTCGTATTATTTCGAGAGAATGAGAAAAATCAAAAGAAAAAAAAAAAAAGAAAAAGAAAAAGAAAAAGTAGAAGAAGGAGAAGAAAACAGAAAAGAGTTACGTCAAACGCGTTGGCGTGATTTAACGTTCGTTAGATTATAACCGGATTCTACCGGATCAATTTTCCAGATAGATCATTTCTTTAGAAGATATATATATATATATAATACATATTAAACGTGATTAAATAAGGCCACGGATAAAAATGTTTATTCATCCTTATCGTTTCATGCTGAGATAAGTGCATAAGTCTCTTTGAACACAGAAGGACAAAGTTATCTTTTATTCTTTCGATTGGTGCAACAAAGCGATGGAAGAAAATGAAACAAACGGTGGTGTGTGCGGATACAAACATAGACCCCATTCGCAATGGTCAGAGAGAGTAGGATGTTTCAAGGAGAGGGGGAAGAAGGAGGAGGTGGAGCGACAGGGCGAGACGAGGCAGGCGAGCGGGAGGAAGGGGGTGGAAATGGAGACAGAACGCGGATGTATAATGTTGTGTACACAAGAGGGTAAGCGCACACGTGCGCGCATAACCGTGTCTCGATTTAACGTCCGTCTATCTGTCCGTCCATCCATCCATCCATCCATCCATCCATCCATCCATCCATCCAACCATCCGTCCGTCCGTCCGTCCGTCCATTTATCCGTTCATCCGTCCTTCCGTCCGTCCTTCCATCTATATATCTGTCTGTTCGTTCGTCTGTTCGTCTGTTCCGTCCATAGCCACCGCCGCCGCCGTCGCCGCCGCCGCCGCCGCCGCCCTGTACGTGTACACCATCGGCTACACATAACGTTAACTAACTAACTAGGAATATACGATCCAGGAGTAGGAGCAGCAAACCCCCGGTCGATCGGTCTAGACGAGGTGTGCGTACACGTTCCGCATAGCGCACGTTGCGCGAACAATCGCCTGGACCCGACACACAAATATGTACAATGAGAGAGGGAATGGGATGGGTGGTAAGGTTAGTACGACGAGAGAGAGAGAGAGAGAGAGAGAGAGAGAGAGAGTGAGTGAGAGAGAGAGATATCTATTAATTATAACGCGCCAGCAGTACATGACGCACCGACTGTGGTCGAACGTATGTCGAGACAGGCCAAACTAATTAAACGATCCGCCGATATATATATATAGATAATCGGATATACGTTAACCTTGTGTCTTCTTTGTTCTCCACAAAAAAATAAAAAAAGAAAGATCTTTTATTTCTTTCATTTGCTTATTAGGATCATCCCCCCCTGTGTCTCCCTTATATGAATCCTGAGGGTTAATATATATCTTGTTTATTCATAATATTGAAAGGATTACAATTGATTATCTTGAAAAATATGTGTAAATTAGATTATTATCATTGATTCTTTGATGATAATAATAAGATGTATCAAAATTTATTTCTATATGTAGGTTCACTGTAACTGTCGCTCGTAGATGCAGATTTTTACGTATATTTATATGTATATGTATATGTAATACATAGATCGCTATACTCAATGTTGTTGCTTAGTTCCGGGCAACTGGTCTTTGACGTAGGTGAATAGAGGTAACTGTGGAAAAGATACTGAAAGAGTATTAGAGTCAAGCAAAGAGGATGCGACGGAACGAAAAACTACAAGAGGATATTGTGTGGTTTATTAGTGCAAGTCGCGATGACTTTCCCCCGTCGTCATAGGAACATTCTATCGTTGGTTGACGCAAATTTTTTTAATTTTTTTTTGAGTCGTTCGAGAGTCTTGTTCGATTAGTATGGTAGAATGCGATGAAGCCGGAGGGTTTCCACTCGGGCTAACACGGATTCTCAAGCTTTAGCTTCATCCCCCGATGGAAGTAGCTTTGAAACGAATAGACACGACGAGTACAATACGTCATCTAGGTTGCCCTATCGCCGCCAGACGGCTTCCGCTGAGTAAACACACATGCAGTAGTAGCAAACGTACATACACACACACATCTAACGACGTTAGAGCACGCAGGATGCTCGAGGTTTCACCGACGAGCATCTAGGGACATCCATCACAGGATTATCGCACGACCGCGGTGGTAACACGCGTGCTCTTCCTCGGGAAGTATATGGAACGTGTTCCCCTGGCGTCTCCGATACGTCTATGGGCTCTTGTACCCGTCTGCCTTTATCTCTCTCTCTATCTCTCTCTCTATCTCTCTATCTGTTCTCTTGTTCTTCCTCTCTCCCTTTACCCGATCTTCCATAGCCCATGTTCTCTGTCTATTCTATCTCTCGGAGCTTCGTCTACTCGCAGACGATCGCGCCGCATGCTACCTATGTATACGTCTAGTTTAGTCTACGGGATTCTACACTCTATACAGACAGCCAAATACTAATTAATTCTCTGCAAACACGAGGACGCCGTTAAGCAAGCGGAAGATCCCTTTTCTTCTTCTATCCGATAGACTCCTCTTTCACTCTCTCCTATAGTTTTGCCATTCGCATTCGCAGTAATCTCCTGAACGATCTCTCGATTAGCTCTGTCTACTATCTTTTTTCTCTTTCACTCTTTCTTATCTAAGGAAGAAGTAGAAGAAGCCCTACCGAGCTCTAATCTTGTTCAAATGTATAGATATAAACTATTATTATTTTTTTCCTCCCTTCTCTTTTATGTGAGATCATCAAGAAACACTAATCGTAGTAAAGTATTCCAAGTGTTGAGAATTTAACGTTTTAGTTTAAAAAACTTATATAAGAGGTGAAAAGTGTTTTGCGAAGAGATGAGACACACGATGTTTTAAGGATAGAATATAGAATGTAGAATTAGAGTTGCCGGTTGAAATACCGAAAGAGAGAGAGAGAGAGAGAGAGAGAGAGAGAGAGGGTAAAGGGAGGAGAGGGTGAGACAGAGTTAAAGCAAAGAGAAGTCAGTGACATTTATTTCAGAGAGCTAGGATGGCTCTTGGTAGCGACCGGAGGCGACGGCGGACACACCGGCGGCGTTGTAAACGAGCAAAGTTTCGAACCCAATATGCTGTCTCCACGTATGGGAGCCCACATTCAACCTGTCAAGGTGCGACGACGATGACGACGACGACGATGACGACGACTACGACGACTACGACTATTACAGATCACAGTAGTGGTGTACACGTGCTGCTACCACCTCTTACACCCTCGTCTCCGGTAATGCCAGACGGGCAAACCGGGACAAACTTTCGAACTGGCACAGACCGTCTGGCACACTACCACCGTCCTCCTCCTCCTTCTCCTCCTCTTCTTCTTCTTTTTCTTCTTCTTCTTCTTCTTCTTCTTCTTCCTCCGGAAGGAGAACCTGCGAATTCCCAATATGTTATTATACGTCTGTCGGCACCGTTTTGTCTGTCTAAGCTCAATGTCTATCGTAGAACAAATGTAACTGAACAAGATAGAGAGAGAAAAGGGGGCGGGGAGAGTCTACACTCTAGGAATTTTCTTTTTCTGTACGTCCTGCTGCATCAAAGATAACCATATTTTTGCATATTGAAAGAAATATTCGATATTTTAATTGATACGTTTCAAAAACAAAACAAAAAAAAAATACAAAGATTGAAATAAGTTCTTACAGTTTGATAGGAAAGGGGAAAAGAAAAAAAGAAAAAAAGAAAGGAAGAACATAATCAAGGTTGACGACGATGAATAAATAGAAGGATGAATTGACGGAGGCGACGAATGAGCGTCGTACGCATTCGAATACGCGCAAGCATCAAAAGAGCTCGTACGAAGATTAAACGATGCTAGTGGAGTTAGACGTCGAGTAGTACCGTGTTCGTCGTGTAACTTGCCGATTGGCCAGTTGGTGGGCGTTAATCGGTAATCGTCAACACAGTGCATTGCCCCTCCCGTCCAAACGTTTTGCCCCATTTGCCTATTTTCCTAAGAGGGATGGATCCTAACTTTCGAAACGTTATTCGGATAAAACCTATTTCGTGGTACAATCGTAAGATGAGATCTGGGTCGTGACACCTGGAAGGAACGAGAATAGTTTTGCTTTGCAGACGGTTAACATCGGTCGTCGTTTCGTATGAAAGTTTGAAACGACGACGACGACGACTACGACTACGACTACGACGAGGACGAGGACGAGGACGAGGACGAGGACGGGGACAATTACGTCGTCTCTTTCTATACCCTCCCCCCTTTCCCACCCCTCCCCGCCCCCCAAACCCTCTTTTGACTCTCTATCTATATACTTGTTCTCTTGCAATTCTTGCATTATCGATCGATCGACGTAGTAGGTAACCCAGACGTTGTCTGGTTAGTTCTATCGTTTCCGAAAAAGAAAAGTATAACAAGATATATCATACATTATTATTATACAAAATCGATCGTCCATTTTCTCTCTGTCTGTTATTCTCTCTCTCTCTCTCTCTCTCTCTCTCTATTTCTCTTTTATTCTCGTTCGGTCCACGTAAATATATAAGCTAGGAACGTAGCTCGTTAGTCTCGTGCACTATAGCGGAGACGGGAGCATGTATTTTAATCTCCTTCGTCAGCTTTTTAGACGAAAAGAGCAAACCGACGAGGTATTAAAGTTTCAACGTAATTCCATTCGAAAGGTGGATTATGTTTTCGCAGAAAATTCTCTCCTCCTCTCCTGGTTTCGTCTGGTCTCGTTTCGTTTCGTTTCGTTTCGTTTCATTTCGTTTCATTTCGTTTCTCTTCTCTTCTCTTCGTCTCGAATAGAACAAAGTCTACTAGTCCGTTTTCTTCTCATCATGATTCGACTATATGCCGACTGTGTCATGGCATAGATTATAACGAGCGGCCGCGACAATGATGTGTTATAGCATATAAGTGGTCTAGACGATCCAGATGAGATGGATGTATCTCATCGTTGTAGTTGTCGTTGAATCGTTGTTGGCGGTTTTGTGCGTCACAGTGTCGACGACGTAGTAGTCGGCCATATAGCGACTGTGTCGCTATTTGACACACGACTTTGTTATATTTACCAAGAAACAAGTGATTTTCCGCATTGACCGTTGTCGTCGTCGTATGTGTTGTCTATATTTTCTCTCGTATTATCTTTCATGAAATTTTTCTTATTCTCTAACGCGGTTGGAGGAACAAATTGGACTTGTTAATTCTTAGCTATGACGATTTTTCTTAAGTAACAAGTCGCAGTTAATTTCTTCTTTCAGCTAGCTCGTTTTCTCGATCAAAGCGACGACGAGTTCATTCGCCGTCTCGTTTCTTTTTCCACTTCCCTTCTTTTTTCCATTTCCGTCTACTACCTCAGTTTTCCTATTTCCGTCCCTTTTTTTCTCTTTTATCCAAGTAAGTCAAGTGATGGCGGCGGCAGTAGACAGGGCCTCATTTTCAAGCCAGACGGGTACAGTACTTGTCCCAAATACGCTAGAAAGACTTTTTTCGTCGGCTTAAAATTGCCAGGGTACCTAGCTCCGAAATGAATTTTTTTTTCTTTCCTTTTCTTTTCTTTTCTTTTCTTTTCTTCTTATTTTTTTAATCTCTTTCCCCTTCCACCCTTTCTTTACCCGTGAATCTTTATCTTAGTCTACCGAAGCTAACATTTTTAATTAACTATTCATACTATTACTTAGGAGACGCGAACGAGCTCGCGGACTAAATGGCAAAGTTTTTGGTCTCGTTTTTGGGTAGTATCTCCTCGTTCTTATTTTTATTTTTATTTTTTTTTTGTTTTGCGACGTTTTCAAGACTGACCGGGAAAAGAAAACTACTGCATTTACCTACCAACGAAATAACGAGTTACTCGCTTAGAAAATTCTAATCCTAGGGCATTGTACGCTGCGACGTGCTCGACGTACTCGAAATCTTTCTCGGCTGAGCTTTTTTGGTGGCTGCTACTGCTGCTACTGCTGCTACTGCTTTTAGAGAAGGAGACGGAGGAGGAGGAGGAGAAGGTGGAGGAGGAGCAGGCGTACCACCACCCATAATTTCTCTCATTTTCCACGATGCGCTCTTCTCTACTAGGCGTTTCTTTTTCTCTTTCCTTTTAGCCAAGTAAGTCAAGTGACGGCGCCGGTGGAATAGGGCCTCATTTACAGCCCAGACGAGGGAGTACACTTGCCCCAAATACCAGCTGAAGAGAGAATATACCCGGGTGGTGGGTTCCACCGTAGAGCTGGTTAAAATCTGGAAACGGTTCCCTCTTGACGATAAGAATCCTTCCCGAAAGAGACACAAACCCTTTCTCTATCTCTCTCTCTCTCTCTCTCTCTCTCTCTTTCTCTTTTAATCTATGATTTTTAGAAGACCCGATTCTCTTCTACCAAAGCTGAATTCTTCAAACTCCGAGATATAAGATTCGTGGTGCCTCGTGAGGATGATCCGCGGAAGCGTGACCCTCTGAAAATGAAATAACCATAGTTTCTCTCTCTCTCTCTCTCGCTCTAATTCGAATTAGCATAAATCCCACCGAGAAGAGCGGGAAATTTATTTAAACTTTCAAGCTCGTAACTCTCCGTCGTGTCGATAAAACCGCTTCGTTTCGAGTTACGTTGGCTGCTGCTCTTTGAAGGGAGGAGGGGGGGGGGGTAAGAGGTAAAGATTATAACGAGGACGAAACTTATGAGGGACCAGGGGTACCGGGGGGGACTGAAGGGGGGGGGGGTTTAGAAAGGAGAGTCGAGGGAACTAGCTGATACTAAAAATTTACCGAGTCGCATTCGCGGAAAAAGGTCGGGATACGATTTGCATTTTCTATCGCTGGCAGACGACCGAAAATCTAACCGGACGAATACTTTGATCGTGCAAACTTGCCCAGACAGTTTATCAAAACCCCAGCGACGAATTACGTCTCGTCCAAGTATAGGAAAGGATTTGCATAGATATTTCAGAAACGAGGTTCATTCTATTTTACAGCTGGCGCGTATTAGCGCCTTCCAACCCCTCCCACCCCTGTCCTCCCTTACACAGACGAGATTACCCCGGCTTCTTCTTACTAACTCCAGATTCCCCTACCACCACCTTATCCCTCTTCCCGTTTCCTCCTTTTGATTGGTGTCTCTCCTCTTCCTTTCGACTCGAATTTTCAACTGCAATTTATCATCGTTCTCTATTGTATATAAGAATTTTGTCTATTTCATTTATCATCCTCTTCTTTCGATCTGTTTTTTTCTTCTCTTTTTTACAGATAGCTATATCGAACAATTCAAACAGGAGTGGCTTTGGTGCGGTTGAAACTGATTTTCCTAAGATCGAGTTGGATTCTAACGTTGAGAAGAAACAGGCAAGATGGCGTAAAACACAACAACGGTACAAACAAATTATGAAATAAATAAAATTGATTTCATTAAAAGAAGAAGAATTAAAAAAATCTAATCTAATCGCAAAATCAGGAATGGCATTTTTCAATGATTCAATTTATTATATATATAGAGAGAGAGAGAGAGATGTCTTTTTTTCTATTAATAAAATTTTAACGAAAATCAATTGTCAAATTTCACAATATAAATAATTAAATAAATAAATGTGATAAATGCAAACGGGGGAGGCAATTTTTTTGTAAATATTTGTACACTTTATCGAAGAAGATCTTTTTATAATTTGTGAAAGAATACGAGAAGAAGTAGTCAAATAAAACGATGATAAAAGTAAAAGAAGAAGAATAAGAAGAAGAAGAAGAAGAAGTAGAAGAAGAAGAAAAAAAAGAAGAGATCGCTTCTGGATCCATAACGAACGTAGAGCTTCTTCTCTAGCAGGTCCGCGCCCGTTCTCCGACGATATTTATAAAGCAAACTTGGCGGTGCAAAGACCTCGCAAGGGAGTACGAACGAGGTAGAAAGAGAAAAACTGAGTTGGAGTAAGCTGTAAGTTTAGGCCAAGCCCTTAACTCCTTTGGCACATCAACGCTGTCTTCATAATAAACTCAGAGCACTACCGTGGATCGTTACTTTTCCCGACACCGTAACAAAATCATCCGGTCCATCAAAATCTGTTACGGTTATTCGATAAATTTCTTATTTTATTGTTATTCTTGTTTTTTTCTTCATTGATATTTCCACAAAAATGCAAATTCATCATTTTGATATTTTCATTTTGAAGAGAATATGTAATATCGTAAATTTAATTTAAACCTTTTCATCTTTTTAATCAAGAACAATGAATCGATACGTCGTGATACTTTGAAGAAGATGATAACTAGTCAAATTTAACCCTTTCACTCCGATGGCCGTATATATACGCCTTAGTAAGATGACCAATAATGTACGAAGAGCTTATATATACGTTCCTCAAAAGTACACGATCAAATATGAAAAAACAAAACGCTTCGTATCCAGCGATTATATTTTGTCTCAATCATTCCGGAGCGAAAGGGTTAATCGTTTTATTAGTGCCCTCGGGGGTTTTTTGAAAAATCTTTGTCGAAGTGTGCCATGAAACGTGCTAAAGCAACGTCACGTTGCTAAAACACATATTTCTTTATAAAGCGTATTACAAATTGACGATTGGGAACAAAATTAGCGAAACGTTTTTTACCACACCACTCGAAAAGCGCAATCGCGTTGCGATCGTGTGGCACTAAAAAAAACGATTAAACTCGATAAATTATTTGTGTTTTATATCTTTATTTTGTATTTCCTATTATTATTATTATTGTTTAATCATCCTCCTACATTATTTTCGTATTTGCTATTAATACAACCTGATTTGCCGCTAAATTCTTATTACATATCATTGCTGTTTGTATAATAAACTTCGAACACTACTGTAAATTGTTACTTATCTGACACCGTAATCATCCGGTCCATGAAAACCTGTTACGGTCATTGGAAAAGTTAACATTCTTTCGTCGAGAAAGATATTAATATCTTTCCCAAAGACTGCCATCAAACGGCAGGTCGGATATTAATATCCTTTGCGTAAGACGCCGCATTCAAAAGTGTGAATAAAACACTTACTTACCAATATTTGAATTTTTTTTTATTTTTTTTTTTTTTTAAATAATACAACATTAATTCGTTACAACAACCATTTCTGAGTTATTTTTAACGTGGTCTTAACGCATCGTAAATCCTGTTGTTATATTTTTGTTCAAAGCAAACAATCCTGGACTGACTTCTCGTGCATTTGCATTTTCTGACGTATCCAATGAGTTTGTTTCTTTTTTTTTACATAAAAAATCATCCTAACATTTTATGTTTCCGTTACATAAGCTTAGAGAGACTCTTTATCTCGTTAAATATTTCCTTTATCATATTTTTTGTTTTTAAATGTAAATAAATTATTGTTCGATTGTTTGCATTAGTAATATTTTAAACTGAAATCCCTCCCCCCCCCACTCACGTTTAATCTTTTTAATCGTATATACATCATTTTTTTTCTTCTAATTATTGGTTTTTCAATAGCATACAGTAGGTTAACCCATTTCTTATAAATCAATTCTTTTCAATCGTAATCATATTATTAATTTGAACGTGTAAATAATGAAACTTTGTCACTGTAATAACGATCAAATATTCCTATATTATTATTTCAACAGATTAGAGAAATTAATTGGTAATTTACAGATTGAAATGTTGACTAATGTAACACATACAGTTGTTTGACCTATGCGCTTGGATTTTATTCGTTCTCGCAAGAGTAATAAGATATGTTTCGTAGTGTAGTAGGTAGAGAGACACAACGCATACCGTTTTTAATGAACTTGCTGGTAGTCATGCGACTGCTGGGCCTCCTCGTCCGCGAAAATTAATGAAACCGAGGACGCGCGAATACCGTTTTCTCGCGCGAATGCTTGTTACACCCGTGTGTTTCTTGCTCGACGGTGCGCAGAAAAAGCCATAAAGTTGCTTGACAAATGGCAGGAAGCGGCGCGTTGACAGCCTCGACGAAATGGATTGGACGCTTTAATCGTCGAACTCGGTCACTACTTTGTTAATGCCTTCAAGTTCTTTACTTTATTTTTTTTAATTAATCACCTTCTTCTTCTTCTTCTTCTTCTTTCTATTCCTATTCTTATTTTTTTCTCAGAAAAAAAAAACATGAATTAGAAAAAGTATATAGAGATATTGGTTTTTATTTTTTTTTTGTTTTGTTACGTTTTTAACATTAAAAATATCCGTCTCTTCCATTAAACGATACCGTATCGAATCCATCTATCGAATCTGTTCTAACTAACAAATAAAATCATACGATGATGTTATTTTCGGTACGCGTTTAAAGTACCACGTGGACAAGTAGAGTACTACTACTACGTCTTTAAGTCGAGTGGAACGTTCTGCGGTACTACAAAAGCATCTTGAGTCGATGTTCAAAGGCTCATCGTGCAAGACTAGGACAACTAACGAGTTAACCGTCACACAAATCATAGTGGCAATAGCTTGTACTCACAATGGATGTATAACGTGGTTTTACAATAAGATTGATAGGATAGGAAGGAGAAGTAAAACATGTCTTTAAGAAAATACAATAAAATTAAATCAAATTAAATAAAACTAAATAAAAATAAAATAAAATGATCAGTCAGTCAGTCGGTTGGTCGGTCGATTCGTTGTCATCATCATCATTATCATTATCATCATCATCATCATCATCATCATTATCATCATCATCATCATCATCATCATCATCGTTGTTGCCGTCGTCTCGGATCCGCGCTTCCGAGCGCTGCAATGCGTAGGCGGCTAAGTTACCGCAGGCGGTGCATCATTCCACGGATTTACTTGGCGGGTGCATTAATCGGCCTCTTATTCGAGCCAACTTCTTTCGTTTTTCTTTTTTTGTCTTTACTTTTCTTTTTGTTTTTTTTTTTTTATTTTGTTTTTCTCTTTTCTTTCTTCCCCTTCCATACAAGTAACCCAAAGTCAACATCTCCGAAGGAAATTACGCGAGAATTTACGAGGCAGACCGATGCACAAATCTGCGATAATAACTGCGCATACGTTGGAGGAACGTACATCTATCAACGAAACGTCCTCGAGACGTAGATCCTTCTTCTTCTTCTTCTTTCTTCTTCTTCTTCTTCTTCATAGTAGTAGTAGTAGTCGTTGTCGTCGTCGTCGACGGTCGAACTTATGACTCTGATAACAACACCGATGACGGTATGATTTATCGACGAAGATTTTCCGAATCTCTTACGGGCATTTTCTATCTCTTCTTATTCTCTTCCTCTTTCTCTCTCTCTCTCTCTATCTCTCGATATCTCTTCTCTCGATCATTATTATTACCTCTACGCGAAGAGTTTATAAATTTTTCTTATAACTTTATTTTCATATTTTGAATAATATGATTTTCAATGATAATTAGAATGAATCAAAAGTTCGTGCGTTTTTTTGCGTGTGTGTATGTGTGTGTGTTGTTTTAGATAGTGTTATTTTTTTTTCTTGAAATCAATAACATTACTTTATACACACAAGTGAAATTCTTTATCTCTCATTTACCCCCCCACTCCCACTCCCCCTCCCTCTCCCCATTCCTACATACCCAATACCAATTAATACAGTTTTAATTTGTTTTTGGTTTACGTTTGCATAATTTTACGCGATAAAACTGAAATTGAAAATCAGTTCTTTCATGGAATTTATCTCTATTTGGTAAAAATCATAATTGAATATACTTCCAAAATTAAAATAACAAAAATCAATTATTCTCTGTAATATACAAATTGATGACATTTTCGTCATTTGGCTGTGGATGATTCTTTGGAAACAAAAATGACGAATTTTCGTCAAGCGAACGAATATGTGTTAAGGAATCCTACTGATTTTGCGATGTAGTAACGAAAAGGTAGAAAAGGTGAAGGAAGCGGAGGTGGTGGTGATGGTGATGGTGGTGGTGATGGTCGACGCGAAGAGTAGTCGAAGGAAGTCGCGAAGGGGAATGAGTAAGAAGGTAAAGAGTAAAGGGGAATCGTCTAGAGAACGAATATAAGTGGAAGGAAGGAAGGAAGGAAGGGACGATGCTACGAATGCACCGGTATACCTACAGTAAAACGGTATTTGGGTCCGCAAAAGGAGAACAAAAGAACAACACACGCTTGCATTGGGACGGTTGGCGACGGTGGTGGCGACGACGTTCAGGAATCTTCGAAAACGTCGCTGACTAATTTCCAGTCGCATCTTTTCCCTCTCTCTCTCTCTCTCTCTCTTTCTTCCTTTAATATTCTTTTTTTATCCTCTTTTTCTTCCTCCCTCCGTTCCCTCCTCTCCTTATATATATATATATATATATATATATCTCTCCGACTTTCGAGTTCGCGAGTCACGATAAAAAGTCAATTTTATACCACCACCGTGTACCTGGAGAACAGTTAATAGCGTCTACCAGGTCTCGCTCGAACATCCAAAACTATTTTCGACGGTCGTTCACGGCCTTTATGGGCCTTATAAAAATGGCACCACGCCAGCACGGGGTCCCGGATGGTGGAGAGCAGGAGTCAGGTACCGCTTACCTTCTTCTTCTTCTTCTTCTTCTTCTTATCCTTCTTTTCTTATTTCTTTTCTCTTCTTTTGCCATTCGACGAGATTTCACGCTAGGAATTTCTATGTAAACAGCCTTTTCGACCTCTCTCTCTTTCTTTCACCCTTCTTCTTCTTCTTCTTCTTTCTTTTCCCGGATGCGTGCAAAAATAGAGGAAAGACGATAGATAGATAGATAGATAGATAGATAGATAGATAGGTAGGTAGGAAAGCTCTCGACAAGGTGCACCGAGTCCTCCTCTCAGGTTCGAAGAGTACCTTGCGAGGGAGAACAAGACGATAAGTGACTCGCGATGAGAGCCCTCTCCTCATTCGACGAAGCACTCTTCTCATCCCTCGTTTTTCTACCGGGTAACCGGACTAATCGAGTCGACTCCAATTTCTTTTCTTTTCTTTTTTTTTAACGGATTTTACAATTGTTACAATTATTGCTATTATCCAATAGTTATACAATATTAGATCTATTTGACAAATCTAAATGTAATCTTTCTTATCATTGGTACGACGTAATTCAAATGCGCGTAAGATGTCAAGGAAAACAAAAAAAAAAAGAGAGAAAGAGAGAGAGAGAGAGAGAGAGTAAAGTTAGCCGTGCGCACGTGTCCGTGGCAGGTAGTCAAATTGCATGGCAACAGCACACACATAATCTCAACCGCCATCTTTCTTTGCTTCCTTCATTCTCTCCCCCTCCCCCTCTCTCACCTCCCTTCCTTCCTTCCTTCCCCCTGATTCCCCCTCACCCCACTCCACCCCACCCCCCAGCCCTTCCTCTTCTCTCTTTTACTTTTGCTCTTTCTGCGTACAGTCTTCCTCTATATATATATATATATTTTTTTTTTCTCCCTTTTCTTTTCGCGAGTTCTCTCCCCTCAAGAGAGAGAGAAGTTTCGCGATACTCGTGCGTGCGCGTATGCTCGTGAAATCAGTCAAGGTCCTTTCATTAACCTCAAAAAATAAAACTGAGGAAGAAATAAAAAGGAACGGTCTCAAGTATGCCTATCGACGTATATGTATATGCATGTATATACATGTATATATATATATACTTCGTTGCTAAAATCGGCAACATTCATTAATATATTTTTTCGTCAAATTGTTCTTAATAATCATTTTTATTTTAGTCATTTGTTTGTATTTGTTTGTTTGTTTTGTTTTTTTTTTAACCCTTTCGATACTAACGACAAACTATACTCGTCCAACGGTAAACGTTCACGGTTTATGTAATAATCTTGAATTTTATTTAAACATTTTTTGTTCATCTATTTGATTCTAAAATTGTACTGTATAATATCCACGATTCCAGGGTGTAGGTGTACGTTTTTGCGAAAAAAAGTGGCCTTCGTCCAGTTGCTGATAGGTAGGTAAGTAACAACGTCCGAAACGGTGCCAAGTGCAAAGGGTTAATAATCGTAAAATATGATTTGTTTGTATAAATATTAAAAAACATTGTAACTACAATGAAATATGAATTGTTTTTAATTGACAGTAATGATAAGAATAATCCAATCTTTTTTTTCTACGTTGTAAAATGATAAATATAATTGTAATCTAACTAATGGTGTAAAAAATATTTCGCGTAAATGTGGAAAGTCATATTTGTAGGTAACAGTATTCGAAATAGAGAAAGAGAAAGAGAGAAAGAAAGAAAAAGTGAAGAACTATAAGAAGTAAAGAAAGAAAGAAAGAAAGAAGAAGAAGAAGAAGAAGAAGCGAAGGAAGAGAGGAGGGAGGGAGAATGGAAGAAAGGAAGGAAAGGAAAAGGTAAAGGGGGAAGAAGAACGAGAGGGAGTGCAAGGAGGAGGCAGGAAATTGGCGGGGTTAGAAATAATTAGCGCAGTTATTTACGAGGCTCTCCTCGCCTTTCAATTATGCGTTTCCGTGCGTGGAAACGAAGTCGGCGAATAAGTCGGTAGTAGTACTGGTAGATACGCCAAAACGAATAATACCTTGGTGCATCCCTTTATGATTCCATTGAGAAAAATCAATGATATAATTCCATATATATATATATATATAAATTATTAATAATTGATTAATAATTGATCTCACAAGAGTATTCGTATCTACGGTAGATATAACAAAAATACCATTATTATTATTATTTTTGTTAATAGTACTCGGCTCTGACCTTTTTTTCTTTTATTTAGATATTCCTTATAACTTATTATATATATATATATAAATTACGTGTAACGTTGTTTGTCCGCAATGGACTCCTAAACTACTGAACCGATTTTAATAAAATTTTGCAAATTGTGTGCAGTTTCATCCAACTTGAAAGATAGGATAGTTTATATCTCAATTTATAATCGCAATATTATTTTATTAATCGCGAATTATTTGTTTATTAACAAAGAGTCATGATTATCTCCGTTAGTATATATATATATTATTATTATTAAATTATATATTATATATATATTTATATTTTATTATATATATTTATTACCAGACATATATATTATATATACCTATTATAGATACCTTACGATAATATATATATTAGGATGAATCAAAAGTTTGTACGATTTTAATTAATATATTAAAAATAAATTATATCCAAAGAAAAGAAAAACAATTCATTGTGCAATTTCAAAGTAAACTTTCAACACAATAATAACTTTGGTTTTCAATCTAATATATATATATATGTATAACGGAAATCGTAATTTTGTTAAGTGAATAGTTATTAACTGTAATTCGAACGAAAGAGAGAGAGAGAGAGAGAGAGACAGAGAGATTATAAATATATATCTCGTATAAGCTTTCGCGTAGTTCGTGTAGTTGACAACGTATCTAGATGCATTTTATTCGATCGATTAATCGTCCAAGGCAATGTAAAACGATCATTACGTCACGATAAATCCATTTTGCCGCGGGTCAAATTCATTGATCGCTACTGCACGTCGAGCGTCTCGCTCGAGTACACGTCTATGCATCGACACGATATTCTCTCGTGTATAATTTAAAAGCTGATCGATTGATCCGATCCATTGAGAGAAAAAAAATACAAAAACAAAAAAAACAAAAAGAAAGAACAGAAGAAATCCCTTTCGCCACGTCGTATCTTATGGCTTTTTTTTTTTACGTTAAAAACGTATCGTACGTTTCTTTTCTTTTCTTTTTTAATCTAATTGTTAAAGAGAGGGTGTGAGAGAGAGAGAGAGAGAGAGATAAAAACCACAAACAAATCTTGAAAGAACATTCTTCAAAGTTTATCGTTACGCATAGGATATATATATATATATATGAAAGAATCTCGTTAGTCAGTAAAGGATACAACACGTATCGTTAGAAATGGGGAGAACGGGATAAGAGAATTTGTGAAATCGATTCCTAGAGCAGAAGAAGAAGAAGAAGAAGAAGAAGACTCAGATCTTGAGTTTCTTCGAGCGTGGAAAAGTCAGATAGAGAAACACAGGAGAGATCTTGAGAGGAGAGGAGAGAAGGAGGAGGAGAGAGGCCAGGCACATAAAATGGGACGTTAGGCCCCCGTCGTAGCTGTGAGCACAGAGAGAAAAAAAAAGAAAGACAGAAATAAAGAAAGAGGGAGAGAAGCAACAAAGGCGCAGCACCGGCATCGGGAACGGACTGGACCGGACCGGGCGAGTACGGGCTGCTGCTGTTGTTGCTGCACTGCTGCACTGCTGGTGCTGTCCGTGGTACTTCTGGTTGAATAATAATCTCGTGGCCGCGGCGTTCTCTTCTAATAGACAAGAGTACACGCATGTACCTTCGGTACATACGTAACTACGGCCGTACGTAATTGAAGGCTAGGAATGCGGACGCACGCATGAAGTAGCAACAACCACACCATCACAGAGGTGTACATACATAGGTAGAAAAGAGATAGAACTCAGGATACGTATATGCGTGCCAGCCTTTTACTCGACCATGTCTCTGTTTGTGAGTCTCTCTCTCTCTCTCTCTCTGTTGGCTGCTGCTGTTGCTGTTGCTAATGCTGTTACTGCGTGATCGCACGAGTTTCTCTCAATGTGTGTAAACCTATTACATTGGTCTAGGAACACGCGTAAAACGCGCTCTAATTAACGTTATAAAAACAAGTGCTGCTTGTCGTCGTACGTACGCGAGAGAACGAGCATCCGTCACGTTAACTTTCGATCAGTCGAGGAGACTCTTTCCATCCTACTCACACCCACCCTTCCTTCCCTACTCAGCCCATTGCCATTACTTTTACAAATTTTTCTCTTATTTTCTACAAAAATTCTACTCGTGTTCATTCAAAAGTGACTAATTGTATTTTTATCTTTTACTTGTTTTCTTTCAAATTATTTAATCACTACTATTTCGTAGAAAATTACGTCAACGTTATAGTGATATTTGTTCTTATTCGAAATTTATTTGACTGGCGATAATTCGAATTAGCATTAAATGTTAATTAATAACTTTGAACCGAATATAAACGATATGTATGCAACAAAAAAAAAAAAGCAGAAGAAGAAGAAGAAGAAGAAGAAGAAGAAAGGATAAAAGACAAAAAATACGATAAGATTGTATTTCCGTGAGTATTTTCTTGATAGTCCTTTAGTATACATATATATAGTTAAGACTCCATAGAGAAGGTAAGCACGTAAGAGAGATACACAACCTGTAATGACGTACGTACGTACAACAACACGCTCGTTCGCCAGAAGGAGTAGTACGCGTATTAAACTCCTTTATCGATCGTACGTGATATTAATATGCATGTATCGCAGCACGGCTCTTTGATTCCTACCGTATGCAAGCAAAGAGCTATGAGAAAGAAGCGCGTGTTCTCGATTAGATGGTAGATGAAGAAGAAGAAGAAGAAGAAGAAGAAGAAAATGAAGAAGAGCAACAACATCCTCGAAAGTAGGTTAGACGATAGTTAAATCGAATTTTTCGACGGAGAACGTGTAGGCGAACAGTATCCCATAGGATACATACACGTGTGTAATATCTCTCTTTCTCACTATGGACAGGAGAGCACGCCTAATCTATGACAAGTGGTTCTTCCTGTTTTGTACGACGAACTAGAACGTACGCGTGCGTATATTTTGTCTCGCGACCAAATATCTTTCTTTATCTCTCTCTCTCTCTCTCTCTTTCTTTCTTTCTTTCTTTTTATCTTTCTCAAAGGGTTTTTTGTTCTTTTAACAGCAACCACAGCACACAACACGACGACACGTGTAAGTTATTTTCGAGTGCGTGCAAATGAAACGACAAATAGAGTTAATAAGTTGAATCGTCTTCGATTCTGTCAAGTATAATAATATAATCTTCAAGTTGTATCACTCGAATTTAAATCGAATATTTCCAGTTAAGTTTTGTTTTGTTTTTATTATGTTTTTTTTGTTCGGTGGAACGCGACATATTCACATACACATACACACACACATACGTGACTACAAACGCGAGTTTGTTTGTATTATTTTCCAATGTAAAACTAATGTTAATCAAAATAATTTGGTTTTTTCATTTATAATTTCGTTATATATATATATATACATCTTTAATCATTTTCATCTAAATTATTCTAATCGTTAGAACATCTCTGTTATTTATATAAACGAATTTGAGAAACTATCCAGATCGAAAGAATTGGAATTCGTAAGATCAATAATCGATGTTCCAGTCCAGTTGGAGAATCATTCGAGACTATGTAAATTCCAAAGTGATTAGTTAGTTGGTTATCCAATGTTGGTGTTAGCGTTCATTAGAATGCGAATGTGATCGATGCCTATCGTAATCCTGAGTAATATGTCAACTGTAATATCAGCTAATTGTGTCTATTGCAAGACAAAACATTCAATATCCATGACACATTGAACAATAATAAAAGAGGATGCGAGATAATAAATAACGCATATTATTCATAATCATCTGAGGTATCAAATAACACATGAGTTACTTGAAAGGAAATCTTGAAGTTACGTGGAACGTTCAATACCTTGTCATAATGTGTTTTTTAAGACACTTTTTTCTTTTTTTTTTTTTTTTTTATAAAACATAATATTATAACTCTATGAATGATTTATTTTGTCATCGTATGTGGTAGAAGACCATACTTGACGAAATGTTAAATGACAAATCGACACACTCTTTCACTCGTATCTATCGATTATCCGCTTATCTCTCTAACAATTTTCATGTATTAACACATTCGCGAATATATAACTGCGTTCGAGATATTATAAGATATGCGAATAAACTAGTTCGTAGCATTTTTAAAGGAATGTTGTTGCTTGGAAATTTTGTTTCCAGGAAATCCTTGGCTGTGTCGCCTTACAACACCAACTCTCGTGTCCCACCACTTTTGTGTGATTGTCGTGTGCAAACGACGTTGTTGCAGTATCGATTTCAACCGCAAATGTATTTCTTATTTTTTCTTTTTTTTTTTTCTTTTTACACACATACACATACTTACAGTAAGAAACATAAATTTTGGAAATAAACAGAACAACTTATAATATATAAATATATATATATATATATATAGGTAATTACTAGTTGTTTAAAAAGGAGTAAAGTTCGAATTTGGTATAGTAAAGTCGCGCTCGTCGATCATTTCGATCTCGTTGCATCATAATTACTAAAGAACCGATCACGCCAAGATAGATACAATGGTTTAACGTTGATATTCATCAAGATATAAAATATACGTGGAAGATAATAATGGACCAATTATAAAGTCGTTTGCCAGGAAGGAACGACGAGGAATATCACTCACCTTCATCGCCGTTCTTCCTTCTTGGAAAGATAGAAAAAGGGCGAAACGAGTAAGAGAAGAGAAAGAGAGAGAGAGAGAGAGAGAGAGAGAGAGAGAGAAGAAGCAGTTAAAGTATCAATTAAAGTGTCGAGCAAAAAGATCGAACGAAAATGCGAATGAAAAAGAAACTAAAGAAAAGAGAAGAAAGATGAGAAAGATGAAGGGGAGAAGGGGAGGGGGGAGAAGGGGGCGGGGGGAGAAGGGGAGAAGAGGAGAGAAAGGAAAGAAAAGGATGAACTGGAATTTTGCCACGTTCATTCTGCTGTCGTGGTGGATTCATTCGAGTAATGCCAAAAGGGGGATAACCAATCGCGATTAAAATTAATCTCATATGACGAATCTGTCGATTAGTATTGAGTTCTTAAGAATATTTTTTCTCTTCAATGGTTATCAATTGAAAATATAATATGAATAAAATATGTTAAAGAGAGAAGGATTTTTAACGAATCTATCGAGATTAACGTGTTTGTTCGTTTGCTCGAACATTCATATGAGTAAGGTAACGCTTTCATTCAAACGAATACTTTCAATCATCTACATAAGTCTGACTATAAATACGTATGGTTGGTTGAATGAGACTAATTCCAGGAAAAAATGAAAGAGGAGATTTGAATTTCGATTATTCTATCTCTCTCTTTCTCTCTCTTATTTTATTTCTCACAAGGGAACAGCAATCATGTACAATTTTGGATTTTTTTTTTTTTTGGGTCAAATTTTACATACTTTTAACTATCCACGAGGAATACAGATTGCACCTTTTACAAATGTTCAATTGTAAATAATCTTACGTTCATTTATGTTTTTTTGTTTCGATAGCGTAATCGAATAAGTGTCCTTGATATCGTCGAATCGATCCAAATCGACAGGGAGAATTGTTTTTGTCTTTTATTTCATTATTTCTTATTTTTGTTATTGCAAAGTACGTATAATTAAATTTCTTTTTCTATAGAGTATGTTATATATTAATTTTTTTAGAAAATATATTCAAAAAGAGGGATGTAATAGAAGAACGTATCTATTACAAAGCTTGGTTAAGTTTATTCTATTTGTAAACAAGCGTTTATGATTTTATTAAAAAATTAACATTATTACCTAGGTAATATAATAAATAATTATGTGTGTGTGTGTGTAAATAAAATCAACACACACTTACACACAATAAACGACATAAATTAATCTTTAATCCCCGTACGATGAATATCATTTAAAAAAAATGTATCGTCCCATGTATACAAAACACAAAATCATTAGTTAACAAGATATTATCATTTTATTATAACATCGATTAAATCGTTTTGATACTACGTATGCGTATCTACTATTTAACTTTTCATAGTAAATGTTCAAAAATATGTAAATCTTTCAGCTTAAATCTAGTCATTCATTAAAGATTGCACATGATTGGTGTGCTCTTTATCAGAGACGAAAACATAGTGTAAGGTGGTCGAAGAGAAGGTACAAACCAGATGACTGATCTCTTTTGAAAAAGAAAAAGATATCTTTCGAACTTTATCATTTTCTAATCAATAATAACGAAAAGACGTAAGAATAAAGAGATTCTTATTATAAAATTACATTTTTTGTTTGTTTGTTTTTTGTTTTTTTTTTGTTTTTACAATAAACACGACTAATGATATTGTATACGCGACACTCGAATGTTACGATAAGAGTAATCGAAAAGAATTTGCAGGTGGTGGTGGTGGGTTACGTTGAAAGAGAGAAAATTTCCTAGGGCGTTCGTGTCACGTGCAAGGATTATATATATATATATATATATATATAGATATATAGATATACGACAGAGTTGCGCGCGCGAGATCGCGGTAATTTCCACGAAGTCATTATTATTGCATTAGCCGGCGGCCATGCACCGATTTGAATTACATATAAGTTTGCAAATTGGAGGAGAGGATAATTACGGACTGTTGTGCATAGCAGCCTCTTTTCGTGCGAATGTCCTCGTCGATGATGGTTGTGTTGTTACAAGTTATTCTTTGGGCCAAAGTATCATCGTCGATCTAGTTGTCCTATCCAATAGTAGACAACATCCTTTTTATCCTTTCTTTCGATTTGAAAAGTATGAAAGATAGATAAACATATGGACAAACACATACAGCAACAAAAGAGGAAGAGAAAGAGAGAGAGAGAGAGAAGGACAAACGAGCGCGTCCGCGTCTGCATCCTAATCTTGTCGTTTACGCTCCGACCCACGCACGTATTTACGAAGAAACACATACAACACACTAACACACACACACACACACACACACACACACACAATGGCGTTTACATATATACGAGCTTGTATTCTAACGCATCGAGCGGCGGACACATCTAGTCGTGCGGTCCGGGCCAGCCGGTAATTAGCGGCGGTTATGTCAGCTAAACTCGCCGTAGTTCAGTCCATATACGTTGACGTGTAACGCGAGCAAATAGCAAGCATACACACACACATACATACATACATACATACATACGACACACAACCATATACTCATATATACAGAGAAAGAGAGAAAGAGAGAGAGAGAGGACGCGACACCCTCGCTAGGAAACGCGTGTGTGTTCGCGTACGTGCGCGTAACGCGATAGCAATGTAGCGCAAAGTTACGCGAACCCAATAATACGTCTGACGGCCGTCTAGACGGGCCTACGTGGACACACTGGCTTACGTGCTCGCGCGCGCGCGCGCGTGCGTGCATGCGTGCGTGAGTGCGTTCACTGTTTTCCGAGCTTCACATATATACATGCATCTTTCTCTATCTTTCTCTCTTTATGTTTACACATACGTATGTGTATATATATATCTATACGTGTCTCTTCTACTCTTCTTCGTTAATCGTGTAACAAACGTTTGCCGAAGTAGTTTGTACGTTTATACGTTTATACGTGTATATTTGTATACGTATTTATAGTATATGCATATATGTATTTATGTATATATATATATATATATACATGGATTGTACGGATAGATGTATGTACTTACTACGTGATCCGGCTGAAAGGCTCTCCCTCTCTTTATCCGACCAATCGAATATCCCAAAGTCCTGCCTCTCTTGGTCGCGTATCGTGCTCCTTGAATGAGGGGATGGACATGAATATCTTACTCTTTTGAACACCAACATAGAAAGAAAGAGAAAGAGTAAGAGAGCGTGAAAGAAGAGTACTCACGCAAATTACAAAGGACACAAGCCAAAGAAATAAGATCGCGAAGAAGACGAAGAAGTTACATACATACGTACGACGTGTGTGTGTGATCGGTTTAGTTTACTTTCTCTCCTTAGGACTATCTTACCAACACCATGTTTTGTTTTTGTTTTTATTATTATTATTTTTATTTCGATAGATCTTTTTTCCTTTTTTGACTTTCTTAACTTCTTAGATCGAGTAATACGCGTATGTACGTATATATATATATATATATATATATATATATATATGTTACTTATTAACGTACGAAGTGTAAAACCAGTTAGTTGATAGCATTTATCCTTTCATATTTTTATTAGTTGTTTTCTCACGTTACTCGTATATATATATATATGTATATACTCGGTCGACTTTTAACTATTACATAGATAATGATTGTAATTATTCCTAAGGACTCGTTTACCAGTTACGCGAATAAGTTAGTCTTTTCTCGTTTCTATCATGAACGTATTTTTCTTCTTATCTCAAGAATAATAATATCTTCTCTTTCTCTCGAATTCATTTATTCGCGTGTTAGAATGCAATTGACGTGTGGGACGTTAGAAAATACCTACGCATGTTTTTTAGATTAATAACCATGTTTAATCTTACAATGTCAATGTAAATGTTAGAATTTTATATATTATTGAAAAGAAAAAAGAAAATTTTTTTCTCTCTTGTGCCATTTATGTATTTAGATGAAATTCATTGAACGAGAAGATGTGATTGTATGACACGTGCAACGATTAATCTCGATAGATCAATGATCTATTTAATTACTCTAATTTTATCTCGAACGTATTATATTTGAATTTAACGAATTTGTTGACGCTTATCTTCGCAATTTAATTTATATTAGCTTGTTTTAATAAACGTATGTAAGTATGCAATAGCTAAAGGTACATTTATCATCTGACAGACAAGAAAATTACACGTCCATTCATCGGTTAATCCGACTAGTAATTCATTCGACATTCATATGTAAACGGCATGCTTGGAAGCCAATCAGCGTATATCAGTACTTTTCCTTTTTTTTTTTCTTTTTTTCTTTTTTTCTCTCTCTTTCTAACTATACTTTCTCACTTTCAACTGGCACGAGACGAAGAGAAACTATGTTAAACGCGTCGTTAACTCTCATATACAACAAGAATCGATATCTGAATAAGATATCTTTAATCTGATAATCGAGTAATTATAAATCTAAATTAAAGAGTCAAGTAATTAGTATATAGTTATAGATGAAAAATAACGGCGATAAGTATGATGACCACTTCCATGGGTGGCTTTCATAATGTTTATGTCGACTTGAAGTTTGCATGTTGAAAAAGGATTGAAATATGTATTGAGTTGTGTGTGTTTGTATATGTGTATGTATGTATTCCTATATACACACACTACATGGTTACACGATTTTCCTGCTTAGGTTATCGTCGCGGAACAAATCGAAACGTTTGGCCCTTTTGCTCGATAGTAGAGATTATAAGTTTGCTTTTAGTCACGCTCGAGTCGTGCTACCGTGGGCTTCTCGTTCATATCGAGTGTACTTCTGATGGTAGGCAGAAAGCGCGAATGCAACCCCGCTGCTTGTCGGTGACTGCTTGCCCGTAGACTAATGATTCCGTCTGAGTGGGAAATTGACCACTAGGGTGCTGCTGAAAACCTTCGACCACTGGACGCCAAGAGGAACGCCAAATGAGAAAGAGAACGAAAACGAGAGAGAGAGAGAGAGAGAGAGAGAGATTCTATTGTCCCGTGAAACGTGGAAGTGCTTTTCAGTTTTTTAGTCAGCATGTTACGTGCATCTTATACAAGAGAGAACACAAGTCATCTTCAAACTGTTCGACCGAGCAAAGTCGAAATTTTGGGTGCTTATTTTTTGATGAGAGAAAGAGAAAGAGAGATAAGACGTACGTCTACTCATAAATATTAATCTTATTATCTAATATCTTTACTTGTGAACTTATCTAAATTCTCTTCCCATTTCCTTTTATTTTCTTTTTCCTATTTTGAAATCAATTAATCAAAGAATATTAAACTATTTGTAGAAATAATCTTTATCTTTCAGATTTTACGAATAACACGTCAAAACACTTGGAAGGATAATCTTTAGAATACATTTTAATGTTCAACGAAGAACGTATTTGGAATGAGGTGAGAGTAAAGAAAGAAAGAAAGAGAAAGAGAGATTAGGTACGTGCATCGTTAGAGGCTGGCTGGTTGGCTGGTTGGCTGGTTGGTTGGCTGGCTGTCAAGTTGCGCAGGTGGCCGTACTGGACGTGGATACATGGGCCATGGCGTGGGCAGCAACGACCGTGGCCCCTGGAGGCAAGCAAGTTCTCTTTTGCAGTCGTCTCGTTTACCTCTTTCTCCTTCTCTCCCACATTTCCCCCCCTCTCCTTCCATCGTCTTTTTCCACCTCTTCTTCTTCTTCTTATTATTATTCTTCTTCTTCTTCTTCTACTTCTACTTCCTACGACTCGAAAAGGCTATTCCCCTTGACTACGAATCGAAACCCCGGAAGACTCACTCTTACGACACACATCGGTCACTTCTCAGGTCACTGCCGTCCCCCATCCCTCACCTCCTCTACTTACATATTCTTCTTTTGATCTATATATACTCTAATTAGAAAGCTTTACTGTTAAAAATCACATAGTTGAATCAAGTATTATGTTATGGTTAATCATTCTATTTCAATATGTTTTCTATGACGATTTGATTGGAAAAATCACTAACACGAATTATCACAGGATTTCTCGTATGTACTTACGTTTTTGACACAATATTTTGCAAATATTTATTTATATTTTGTTTGTTACATCGTGAAATAACGAAATTGAATTTCAATATTCACCTTGGTATATGTTAGAAATATCAATGTAGAAGAATAAACACAAACATTCGATCTTTCATCAAAGTATTTAGTATGTGTTAACATTGCATCGTGTGAATCACGGTAACATATATATATATATATATATATAATATACTATGGGAGTGATTGTGAAGTGATTTAAAAGATATGAAGATATTTCTTTTTTGAAACAAATAAAAACATTTTTAACTACTAAAGAAAGTAACAAAGCTACAGGTTTAAAGACTGTAGATATGAATACATATATATTATAGTATATGGTACTACATAAGACAAACAAGTATTCAATATAAATTTCATATATATATATATATATATTTACGTAACACTGTATTATAGATAATTAATTTATTCTATCGGCTATAAGTCATGTATATGCGATTAATCAAATTAAAACGAGCAATCATCAACAATGTCACACGCATATTGGCTCATTGATACTATCTTTCTTTCGCAAATCGACGTTGAATAACGACGTTGAGATCTTATCGAGTGGTTCGATGTTGTTTTTTTTTTTTTCAAAATGGGAAGAAAAAAGAAAAAGCAAAAAAAGAAGCATAAACGAAAGCAACGTGAAAACTTGAAATTCGAAAGGGAAAACTTTATATATATATATATACATACGTATGTACGTGGATCGTACATTCGAGCGTAACAGCAGCGTTATACGGCAGCAGGAAATTCGAAGGAACGATCAACCGACCGATCACGATAACACGTACCTACCTACCTACCTACCTACCTACCTACCTACCTATCTACCTACCTACCTACCTACCTACAATATACAACTCTCTCCGCCGAAGGGCTCAACGACGTTTAATATCTCAATGTCCGTCGGAACGTCACTGGTGAACGTCGTCGTCTCCTCCTTCGCGGCGTAGCCAACTTTTCGTGCAAAATGTTGCTCACCAACAGGATTTACCTACCAACGAACCTGTCGCAAATTTACGTACCGTAAGATCGGACATTTTGCAAGTTGGTGTCGTGCAATTCACAAAGTAGTAGGTTATATTCTCTCTCTGGGGCACACTTGTCCGCCTCTTTCACTCTCTCTCTCTCGCTCTATCTTTCTTTCATTCTTTTTTTCTTTATTCAATCTTTTGGTATCTCTCGTTCGAAGGCCAACAGGCGCTTCTCCGAATGGTTCAACACACTGCCAATTCTGCTAGATCGAGCGGAAACGCTGACGATGAGAATTCAGAGGTGATGGAGCGGTTTGTAAATTCGATGGTGTATTTTTCCCTTCATTCTTTCTTTCTTTCTTTCTTTCTTTCTTTCTTTTTTTTTCTCTTTTATTTTTACTTTTTTTTTTCTCTCTCTTTCTTTCTTTCTTTCTTCGACTACGTGGAACACAGTTCAGAAGAAAATCATGTTGGATAGGGAGAAACGCGCTTGCGTAAGAGTGAAAGAGTAAGGATAAAAAGTTGAAACGAGTAAGAATGAGTGAGCGAACAAGCAGGGTGGACTCTAGGGCAGGGAGGGAAGGAAGGAAGGAAGGAAGGAAAGAGAGAGAGAGAGAGAGAGAGAGAGAGAGAGAGAGAGAGAGAGGGTATCGAGAAGATCGGCTCGGGGCACGGTTCCGAGAGGACAAGGGTCCCACCACCCGCGCTCGAAACAGGGTAGAAACAATGAAGTTTTGAAGGGTTGGTTGACTTGGGCGGGGGGATCAAAGGTTGTGCGAAGGGGGCGCACGGTTTCAACAAGCCCACTGAGTGGCTATTAGGCACCCCCAAGCCAAGCAAGAGCAATTTGCTATAATCATTACTATTCAGGATCTCCGAGCCGAGAGAGGGTCCGTTTCTCTCTTTCTCTCTCTCTCTCTTTCTCTCCCCCGTCTCCGCGTTTCTCTTCCGTCTCGTTCGAAGGACTACGGGTGCGGTACGTTGCGGTACGATGCGGTAGTAGCTTATGCCACCCGCCAACCATTGTCAATGGCGAGTAATATCTGATCGCGGTTGCGCGCTCCTGCGAATACGAATATTGCTACTTATCTACTTTTCAACTGACTTATCTTCCAAACGATCTAACTCTCTTTTCTTTTATTTTCTTTTTTTTTTCAAACAATCTTCTTCTTCTTCTTCTTCTTCTTCTCTGTTTGTCTCCCCCTGTCACCCCTGTTATTCAACGTTCGACATTTTTCTTCGATCTCTTCTCTCGTACTACCTTTCCTTATTATTTTCCATCAACTCACGGCTATGGTTATGTTTTGACGAGACGCTTCGATGATCTCCGACTCGATCGATCGATCGATCGATCGATCGATCGGTCGGGCAAAATCGTAAATCGATCTTTTCTTTTGATCACAGAGAAGGAGAGTGAAACCGACATAATTATAATGGCTGACTAATTCGCCGTATCATCGGATCGTAGAGCTTCTGTTTGTACGCCTGAAATATCATTGCGAGAGAGTAAGAGAGAGAGAGAGTATTCTCTCGAGGCGAGCCGTGCGGATCGAGGTCGCATTCAGGAGAAAAGAAAAAAAAGAAGAAGAAGTAAAAGAAGAGAGGAGAGAAAGAGAGGAGGAACGGGGTAGGTAGCTGTAAGATAAGGAGGGTGACAGGTAGTAAAAAGAGCGTAAGAGCAAGAGGAGGAGGAGGACGGGGGGGGAGGCGGTGGAGAAGAAGAAGGAGATGTTGGAGTGGGGAAAGAAAAGGATGCATGAATGTGCCAGCAAGAACAATTGATGAAAAACGGTAGGAGAGTGGTCGGGTTTCTTGGAAAGTCTCTCCGCGAGCCGTACGGCGCAAAATGAGGGGAGGCAGGTGCATCGTCGATGCAGCTGGGAGGCTGCGTGCACCGTCTCTTCGTCCTCGTTGTCCTCGTATTCCTCATCTTACTCACCTTCATCGTTTTCTTCTTCTTCTTCTTCTTCTTCGTCTTCATCTTCGTCTTCGTCTTCTTCATCATCATCATCATCATCATCATCATCATCATCGTCGTCGTCGTCGTCGTTTCAGGATACCCTGTTAATATCCTACCGTTCTCTTTCTCTTTTTTACCTTGCATCCTACCATCCTTTTTCCAAGGAACTTACCTAACACGTGTTAGGTATACAAAGAGATGATCTAAGGGAAAAATATTAAAAACGAGGGAGTATGAGTTAGGATGACATTTTTTGTCGTTACCCTTGTAAAGAAAATAAAGGAAGGTAGAGAGAAAGAGAATTTACCAAGGGTTGAAGAAAACTGTGAAGATGGTGGTAGTAGTAGTAGTAGTAGTAGTAGTAGTAGTAGTAGTAGTAGTAGTAGTAGTAGTAGTAGTAGGGGGTAAAAGTTTTTCTTCTACATAAACAAGTTCTCTAAACGATCTTCCAATTGTCCACCTTCTGGACAACCCCCACCAATTTGTCTGTTTTACTTAAAACGATTTTAAATTCTTGTCCTTAATAAAGACGGAAAAATGTAAGATGACAACGACGAATTTGGTCTCCCTCTCATTCGTGATACCAATAATACTTGAAAGATTTTAAAAGGAAAATAAAAAAGATAAACACAATCGCGCGAACGCGAGTTTCAACGAAAAAAGGGAGGCTGCTTGGATCTTTGGGCTCTTTAAGATTTCTCCAAGCATTCTCTCTCTCTCTCTCTCTCTCTCTCTTTCTCTCTTTCTTTCTTTCTTTCTTTCTTTCTTTCTTTCTTTCTTTCTTCTCGTCCTTCCACTTTATATCGTTCCGACATAGCGTCTGGAATGGTGCTCGCACTTAAAGGTTAGTTCACTCGTTGAGAGGAGCGAGACTGAATCGAAAGACAGAGGGACGAGCACCGGTCTAGACTGCCGGCAGACGTTGCAAAAGGACTACGATATATACTCGCGGCCGCACCTAAGGATGGAAGGACGCACCGACTAGTTTGCGATGCCTTTTACTTCTTCTCGTGGTATATTCGTTCCTTCACCTATCACGACCCATGTAATATCGTTTATCTAAATATCTTTGATACAGGTTAAACAATTACCTTACTTACGGTCCATTTGTTAACGTAAGATTAACAAACTTCCAAAGTAACGTTCTCATTTTTGACAATGATTAACATTTTTTATCTATCCTATATATATAATATATAGTAATCTTAAAAGATACGATAAGAAAAGTAGACCACAAATATTGGGATTTCTGTCAGGAGCGTGGGGTAGCAATTCGACCTATCTACTCTAATTTTGAATTTATCCACCAGATAGCGTATTCAAGTGCTAGATATCCCAATACAAATATAATAATATCGTTTGACATTTAAATTCATTCGTTGAAAAATAAAAACTCTGCGGGATGTCCAACGTCGGGGTTACCTGTTCTTCAACGATCAAAAATAAATAAAGTAAGAAAAAAGTATTGGGAGGGGGCGAGAGGGGGGAGTGAGGGGGTGAGGGGGTGAGGGATGTCCCGCGGTCCGAAGATTTTGCAAAAATAAAACGATTCGCGATCGTTTATCGGCGCCCTAAAGAAGAATTCACTCGGATGACGTTGCAACGCATAT
>NW_015148979.1:920666-928166 GCF_001465965.1 Polistes dominula | reverse complement strand
GGTTGCAACCCGCATGGTTCTTTCTAATTTGGTGTCACGGTAATATCGAAGGGAAAATTAAAAAAAAAAAAAGGATTTTCGAGGTGTGCACACTCTCGTATGTTTTTAGTCGTGTTTTTAGTCACACACGTACACACACAAAAGACATAAAAATAATTACTTTATGATCGATTGCATCGCACGAATCAACTTTAGGTGATTTCTAATTGTGTATCGCGTTGTTATTCGCGGAAGATTCTATTTCGAATGGATTTAAATTAGAGAGAAAGATGATTAAGATAATCAACCTTCGCCAATGTGTGAGAGTCAAATTTATTTAAAAAAAAAAAAAAAATAGCATTAATACATGCCTATGATTCCGCGAATGATACGTTTCAACGATAGTCATGGAAAATTTCTATTCACGTGCATCGCCCACGACAATCGAGTCTGACTCATAATCAGAAACCTTTATTCGAAAACAGACGACATTTAAATGTGACTTCGTCGTTTAACAGTGTTCCAATATTATTTATAATATAATTTAGAAAAGAGAGAGACAGAGAGAGAGAGAGAGAACAAAGGTATTACATTATAATCTATAATCTACAAATAAAATTAAGTTCCGTACGTTTAGACAAATAGTGGTTCAATATATTTTGGTCATTAAGGATAAGCTAATTTTAGAAAAATGGGATATATAGTACAAATTGTCATCACACTGGCAATTAGTCATAAATAATGATATTCAATAAAGTATATTCAAAGTATACAAAATTTATATTATTTTGTTTTATTCTAAAAATATATATATATACTTGAAAACCATAAAGTAAGTAGCACGTGTATTAATCGACAAGAAGGATTGAGCTTCCCCGATATGAACGTTCGGAGAGTAGTTTGTTCAAGATCTCTTTCTTCTCCTTCAACGAATCTCCCTTTACGAAGAAGAGGATAACCCGCGGCGCAAACGAAGCAAATTGACGAATACGTCAGATACGTATCCGTTTCGTCCTGTTCTATCGAGTTTTTGCTTGGTTCCAAGTATTAAAAGCAACGTCGCACGAGACGTAATTACTCTGAGGCTGAGGATCACCAGTGCCTAGGGGCATCCAGTCCAAGCAGAGTCTTTTTCTCTCTTTTTTTTTTACTTTCGTTTTGCTTTCAGCTTAAATCGACAAAATCGGCGACATCCTCGTAGCCATCCCCTTACGACGTACGCCGTCCGTCCCATTCCTGGCCGCCACTTCCATCGACTTTTTGTCAAGTTTCGCACAGATTGGTGGACTACCATATCGAGTGGTGGCCCAAGACCAAGAGAACGCGTTTCTGTTCTTCGAGTATGAATGGATCGACGAGTTCTCTACCATCGAGAGGTTCTCCTTCATCCACCGAAACGAACTAACCGTCCCGTTTTCTTCCTTCTTCTTCTCTTTCGTATTATCATCATCATCATCATCATCATCATCATTTTCTTCTTATTCTTATTCTTTTTCCTACTTACGGCAAAGAAAGTAAACGAAATGATGAGCTAGCAAGAAATAAAGGAAAGGAAAGTCCGATGTAAGGAGAGATCTTGTTGTGCACGTAGAAAATGGAACTCTTGAAATGTGAACGATCAACGAATAAGTAACGGATAACGACGAAAGTGAGAGTTTCCTTTTTTTTTTTTTTTCCTATTCTTTTCTTTTCTTTCTTACTTAATTCCTTTCACCCTAATATATCCTTCCCATATAGTAAGAGAAATGTGATTAAGCCCTCCTTTTTAAGCGGTAAAGAGAAGCAAAAAGCACGCCTCCCCTTTTGATCGTACCACGCTGAATCATTCAACGATGAATGAAAAGCGAATTGGGGTAAACGATAAATCACCTAAAATGATTAGCATTAGTTTTTATATATATACATATATATATATCTTTTATTTCACTTCGAATGATTTATCAACGGTTAATCGTTTTCTATGTATACAAACAAAAAAAGTAGTGTGTTTGTTACTTTGAATTAGTTATCATATATATATATATATAAAGTAACAAACACACTACTTTTTTTTATATACATAGAAAATGATTAACCGTTGATGTATATACATGCATATAAACCTTTTTTTATCGATGGATTTAAAGAAGAAACGAGAGAGAGGGAAGTTGTTGTTCATCTTCTTCGACGAAAAACCGAGTTCTCGTTCTCTTCATTCAGAAAATTCTCCTTTAGGTATATAACAAGAGTGTGCGTTTAAAAGAAGCTCACCTGTTCTGGGCATAACGCCTCAGTCCCTCGCCCCTCCCCGCACACTCATACTCCTCTCCCTCCGCCCTACTCGAGATGGATCGATCGATCGTTCTTTTCTTTTCTTTTATTTTCTTTTCTTTTTCGTCGCGAACGCGACGATCTCGAAAGGAAGGCGAGATTCCGTTCGAAAGAAAGGAGCGCCTTTTCTTTCTCTCTCTTCCTCTCTCTCTCTCTCTCTCTCTCTCTCTCTCATTCGGTCGCGCTCGCGCGCACACTCTCTGCAGAGAGACGCGGATAGAGAGGAACTCACTATATCCAGTCACAATCACTCGCAGTCGCGGACCAACGGTCTTGTGCTTTTACTACTGTCCCCCCCCCTCTCTCTCCTACTTCTCGTTGCTCCTCCTCCTCCTCCTCCTTCTTCTTCACTTCTTTTGCTTCTGCTTCTTCTTCTTCTTCTTCTTGTTCTTTTCCTTCATCAGCACTCACCAACCGCTCGGTGGTTTCTCTCTTTCTCTTCTCCTTTCGTTGGTCACCCTTTCGTTGACTGCTATCCATCCGTCGTCGTCGTCGTCCGTCGTCTGCTGTCTAAGACTCCGTTGGCGGACAGTGAATTACGTCCATTGACTGGACGTGGCCGGGCAGACGGCCTGGGCCCGACCATATACAGACTAGATTCACTTCACCGCCGTCGTCGTCGTCCTGCTCTCACTCCTCTCTCTCTCTCTCTCTCTCTCTTTCTCTCTCTCTTTATTTCTCTTTCTCTTACACTCACACTCACCACGTGAGTCTTTTTCTACATCCAAGTTGGTCGTTCGTACTACACGACGACTACGGACTACGACGATGACGATGACGACGATGGTTCACGACGACACGACTACTACGCACAATCTCAAACGCGAAACGAATGAAAATAATCAAAGGTCTCGTTATATACCTATATATACATATATATATATGTATGTATATGTATATACAGACGTTTTATATAGGTATTACTATCCGCTCGTTGCATTTACTTTTACTTTCGCATCATCGTATTTATAATACCGATCGTCGTTTATCCAAGTAGAAGAATCCCCCCTTGCTCTTGCCTCTGCCCCTCCCTACTGTACCCCACCTCACCCCACTCCACCTCTCTTAGGGTACCAACGGCGACGTCCCGGGGAGTTATGCAGGTTCGTTGAAAGGAAAAATAATCGGAGAATCACACAGACTCGAAGGTAGATATATCGTCCTGAAAGATACGACCGCTCTCGTGTAATGCTCCTGGCACTGATCGATGCACCGTGATATATAACGCACGTCGTCTCGCCGAAGCTCTCTTAATGGGATCCGCACAGGCGGAAATCCAAAGCGGACCGATAAATTACAGCATTAACGAATCTTGGCCACGATCGCAGCAGCAGCCACCGATCGGCGGCGGATTTTCGATTTTTGTTACTCGGATTGATAATCCCCTTTTTACCACCGGTGGTGTACTCTTTTCTTATCTTTATTTTCTTTTTTTTTTTTCTTTTTTTTTTCTTTAACTTTATCCTTTTTTCTTCCTGATTAGCAATTATTTTTATTCGAACCTTTTTTTATATATATATATATTTTTTTCATCGTTGTTGTTGTTGTTGTTGTTGTTGTTGTTGTTCCCTTCTTCAAACGGCAACGGCATGATTTTTATTGAACGACGCAAAGGAAAAGAATGTTACACGAACTCGAGATATTGGGTTGTCTAAGGTGGGGGGGGGGAGAGAGAAGGGGAAGGGAGGGGATTGAATTAGATCGCACGATCTTGCGGTCTGTAGCCATTTCAACAACATCACGACAGGTGGTAAACATCGAAATAGTCAATGATGTGTTTGGTGGTTGCTACCAATTGCCAAAGAATGGTTCGAAGCGAATGCAAGGTCAGTTATGGCCGGATGCAGGCGGCCTAACATCCCAGCAGGAACTTTTTTAGTCATTCGCAGGAGCATCAACAGCAACAGCAGCAAGGAAGGATCCCACCATTCAGAAGGAATCATTCCAAGTTCAACCACTCATATGAAATTTTTCAACCCCCCTCCCCTACTCCCCGGAAATGTCAGTTAATGAAAAGTAAAAGAGAGAAAAAAGAGAAAACGGTAGGATATTAAGAAGATAAAAATGAGTAGTGCTGTGTGATATCAATTAGCATATCTCTTGGACGACGAGATGGTAGGTAAAAAGGGGAAGGAGGATGGTAAGGAGGAAGAGAGTTGAGGGGTGGAATAGGAGGAGGAGGAGGAGGAGGAGAAGGGTGAGAAGGAGAAGGAAATGGAGGGTGAGGATAGGTAGGAAGGAAGTTTAAGGGGGAGATAGTGGGGGTAGTTTCTCTGTCAGCAAACGTAAGGGTGTGCGCTGTAAGGAGAACGCGTAGAGTATCCATTAGCCCCTGTGGTGGGTGGTTGGGTGGTGGGTCCGGTACCGAAGGTATCGTCACGTGCCCAGGGGGCGGTACCGCTTTGTCGGGACTGCTGTACGGTATAAAAGAGAGACGTACCCGCGATGCATCCACCAATTACGCTTGCACCTTGCCGACGGCCAACGTGGACTCGGGAAAATCTTCCGCGTGCGTTTTTATATCCTACGAGAAGACACCTTCTTTTTCTTCTTCTTCTTCTTCTTCTGCTTCTTAGTCTTTTCTTCTTTTTTCCCCAAACTTTACTTCCATTATTATTATTATTATTATTATTACACATCTTCGTTTTTGCGTTTATTATTTCACTCTTATTTCGATTTTGTTCGATCTCATCCATCTTGGAAAGATTAAAAGGCAAGTACCTGGATATGAATTAGTCTTCTTTCGATAATTCAAAGGATGGTCGAAAGTATTTATATATATACGTCACAGTAAATCTCTTCCTTAACCCGATCATTCCCTGACGCATGATCATTATTATAGAGTCATATATAGATATCGAATATATATAAGATCATTTGCAATTAGTTTAAAATCGCATGTATGAAAGAGGGAAGACGGAGAAAGGGAATATATATGTATATATATACTATCGCGTATAAGAGTTTTTATGCAAAAATATTTCAAAGATCAAAGATCGAATCGATTATCGAGTATATACGTCATAATCGAGATGAGATGAGAAGGGAGGGGGGAATGAGTTGAAGAAAAGATAAAAGGAAGAAGGAAGAGGAGGAAGTCTCGAGCAAAGTGTAAAAGCGCAATCCTGTAAGAAGGTAGAAAAGGCAGGCAGCAAACAGGCAACAAGGAGGCAGGCAAGAAGGGAAGCAAGGGTAGAAAGGAAAGAAAGAAGGAAGATAGGAAGGAAGAAAGAAAGAAAGGAAGGAAGGAAGGAAAGGAAGAAGAAGAAGAAGAAGTAGAAAAAAAAGAAAAAGAGGTGGAGGAGGAAGAGAAAGAAGAAGAAGACGAAGACGAAGGAGAAGAAGAAGAAGAAGAAGAAGAAGAAGAAGAAGAAGGGAAAGTAGTGAGGAATAGGAGGGGAGAGAGGCATGCAGACTGGAGGCCGGCACACGGGCAGATAGTCTCGGTGCTGCCGCCGCCACCGCTGCCGCCGTGCTCGAAGAAGGGAAGTGGGGACACATAACAGAGAGCGCGCGGCCGCGTGTGCAGGCCGCTTTTGCAGAGCTTCGCTTGGCACACGGCGAAACGTTCCGCCTCGTGCTGCTGCTGCTGCTGCTGCTACTGCTGCTGTTACTGCTGCTGTTTTACTGCTGATACTACTGCTATTGCTGTTGTTGCTGTTGTTTGCTGTTATTGTTATTACTGTTGCTGCTGCTGCTGTTGTCATTATTACTGTTGCAACTACTGCTACAACAACAACTACTACTACTACTATTGCTGGTGGTGTTCCTGTTGAAACTGCCGTCGTCATCGTCGTCGTCGTCGTCATTGTCGTCGTTTCGTTCTTCCTTTTTCTCACATCAGTTTTACCGGCCGATTTCGTGCGTGCGTGCGTGCATGCGTGCGTGCGTGCGTGCGTGCGCGCGTTAGCTCGCTTATTCCCGAATATCATCGCAACCAGAACATATATCTCACAAATTGCATCGTCGAACTTTGACGCGCGCGCGCGCGCACTAATTTCGCGCGCTTGCTATTCCGTTAGGAAGAGAGAAAGAGAGAGAGAGAGAGAGAGAGAGAGGAAAAGAGGGTTTTTTGTTTTTTTGTTAAAAAAGAAGAAAGTAACGAAAGAGAAAAATAGTGTTATTGTTTTTCTCGTCAAATCTTATTCCTTACGTCAAAAAGAAAAAATCGTAAGGTATTTGAAAAAGAAGAAGAGGAGAAAGAGGAAAATAATTGTTTAGGATCGGTGTGAGAAGAGAAGAGAAGAGAAGAGAAGAGAAGAGAAGAGAAGAAGAGACCAATAATAAAAAAAAAAAACCAAACGGAAAAGAGAAAAAGAAAGAGAGAGAGAGAAAGAAGAAGGAGGGACCGGTGATGTGTTGCACGTCACGTGCTCCACGTGTCGGCACAGTGATGAATCCTCCTCAAGCACCAAGAAGAAAATATTCTTCCTCTTCTTTCGTTATATGGCGTGCTTTAATCGATAAAGAAAGTATTATTTTCATATAATCACGGAATATACTTGAAGAAAGGGAAGAAGAAACGTTAGAAATCGAAGAGAGAGAGAGAGAGAGAAAGATATATACATATATATCAATCGTTTTTCTCTTCCCCCATGTGCCACCGATCTTGCGATGCTCGTCCATCCATCAACATATTCACCGGAATTTCCTCCTTTCGTATTAAAAATCTGCTGTTCCGTCTTCCGCTCTTGTCTATGCGAGAAAAGGATGTCGAGGACGACGACGTTATTACGAGAAAACTCGACGAGGATGATAGTGACGCCGCTCGGTCAGCGACGGGAATGAATGAATGAATGAATAATAATAGTAATAATAATAATAATTATTATTATTATTATAATTATAATAATAATAATCGAATAAAATGTTTTTTCGATCAACACAGATCGGTTCGCACGAGTGTGAGATGTGACGCGAAAAAATACTATAGAGACTTTCCTATTGAAAGAGGGGAGAAGGGAGCGCTAGCTGATTTGTGTAAAAAAAAAAAAAAAAAAAAAAACGAGAAAAACTCGGGTTACGATTAAATCGTCACGTTTGTTGTGTTATTGGTGTCGATAGGCTGCAAACGTGAAAATCTACCAAGGAGAGAGGAAAAAAAAGAGGGAAAAATAAAAGGCGGATGGTAAATAAGTAGAGAAGAGGCAGATGAGATGTGAAGTACGAGGACAACAGGAGGGTGCTGCTACCACCATTGCCACCGCCACC
>NW_015148979.1:885098-904103 GCF_001465965.1 Polistes dominula | reverse complement strand
GTAGAAGGGATTGTTTTGAAAAAGAATAACGTAGGAAGAATCGAAGAATGATCGAGTATCGATCGCGTGCTAAACCAATCGTTCGGATCGTGACTAGATCGGAACCGAGAAACGAACGAACAACCACTCTTGCTTGATTCTCGAACGGAACGAGAGAAAGAGAGAAAGAGATAGTTTTATCCCGAAGGTAGATTGTGTCAGAGAAAGAAAGAAAGAGAGAGAGAGAGAGAGAGAGGGTGGGAGGAGTTGTATACCAAAAAAAAAATAAAAGCAACGAGAAAAAGAGAGAAAGAGAGAGAGAGAGAGAGAGAAGAGTCATGGACAAAGTTACGTACATTTTGCCGGTGCAACAGAAAGCCAACCAGCCAACCAGCCAACCAGCCAGCCGGCTTTGGCAAACCGCACATCGAGAGAGAGAGAGAGAGAGAGAGAAAGACTCTCGTTCTCTTTCTTTCGTAGAGTTGGAACGTTGCTTTCCGATTGCATTATCGTACACGGTGATTAATCGTCGCCCGAGGTGTTCCATTGTCTCTCAGGGACGTCGCGGCGCTGCTCTGCTCAAGACTTCTCTTCTCTTCTCTTTTCTTTTCTTTTCTTTTCTTTTCTTTTTCTTCGCCGACATTTCGCGGCCTTTTCACGAAGGTTTCTCAAAAGGAACAACATTAACGTTCGAAAACATTTAGAGACAGATCACTACCACCATCATCATCATCATCATCACCAATTCATGTCCGGGAAAAGGATAATCATTCATAGACCTATGTAGAATATTTTCTATTTATCGTCGGTCTTCGATATATATGATCGATTCGAGTTTGTCGAAATTGTTTATAATAATTTTCTTAATTATTATTAACCAGTTGAACACTTCCACAATCGCTGACACCAATGTGGTGTCATTGGTAGGCCAGTCGTCGTACGCCGATGATACTCATGTGATGTCATTGGTAGGTCAGTCGTCGTACGCCGGTGACAATCATGTGGTGTCATTGGTAAGAAATGTTTACAAATTGTGCGGACGGCAAAGTGTTTCTTCCAAAATATTGCCGGCCACTGGCAAAGTTTCACTGCGCAAACGTGCGGTTGTAAAAGTGTTAAGCGTGTTTGACGACTATATACGTCATAGATATGTAACAAAATGTTGTTTTATGATGTCTTCTAATATCCGTCATGCGTGTAAAAGTAATTTGATGTTTAAATTGTGTCATTTTGGTAGCGAAAATTACAAATTATATCACGTAAATTTGAATATGTTTGAAATTGTTTAGAGGTGAAGAAAAAAAAAACGCGGTTAACGCGTTTTGTCAACTCGAAAGTCTACTGTAAATAAATTAAACGAGTAAATAGAAAAAAAAATGTTAAAGTTAAAAAAAAAAAAAAAACAAACAAATATATTTATTCTTACATTTTCATTATGTTAAACAAAACAAATGTTAATAGTAAAATAAACATTTTTCACGGAACACAGAGGTCAGTGTTAATATAGTTTGGAAAATGTTAATCTAAACGAACGAGTCTATGGATCTTTCGTAGATCTCTTCTTAACGATCTTCCTAATCTTTTGAAAAAACATGTGAAAATGTTCAAACATCATTTTTTCATTACTTTCATACGTGAAACATGTCAAGTTGTTACGTAATCATTTCAATTACCACGACTTCTTATTCACCGACCTATTTTTCTATTATTCCTTTCAATTCCAATGAATTAACCCATTGAAATACACGACCAATCGATTAACATCTACGAAAAGGGTCATAAGAATGAACTATGTATAATATATTGATCGGAATAATGTATGCAATGGATCATCGTTTAATTTCACAACGATTATTTCTAAAATCAAGGAAAACTATTCGAACATATTTCTTGTTAAGAAAAGGATAGACAGTAATTCATAATTTTTTTCTATTCCTAGTTAAAGATTTAAATATACGCGCCCAAAGATGTAACAGCAATATGGCTAATAGGTAAAAACAATGGAGGGATACGAAACGCATCCGGGATTGAACAGATAAGCGCGGACGTATAAAGAGAAATATCATAATTGAATATTGTTAAGTATACTATTTTATATCAATTATAAGAAAAGTAAGATTGTAACGTTGTTTGTCCGCAATGGACTCCTAAACTACTGAACCGATTTTAATTAAATTTTGCAAATTGTCTGCAGTTTCATCCAACTTGGAAGATAGGATAGTTTATATCTCAATTTATTGCGAATTATTTGTTTATTAACAAAGAGTCATGATTATCTCTGACTGATTGTGAGCCACAGCGACGTGTGCCGAGGTATCTCTAATATAATATAAAACCTGCCGAACTTGCTGCATATTTTCTCAATACAAAAAGAAAAAATTCAACATTTCTGATGAATACTTTCTGTTGATCATCATCATAAATCAACTAAAAATACAAAACATGTCGACATTATAACCGACTCCTTACAATTCTCATAGGAATGTCGCGAATGTCTTCTTGACGCGTTTACGTACATCGGAAATAGGAATTCTTAAAGACTACTCTTTCTCAAGAGTTCGGTAAACAATGTCGTCTGTTCTGAACTTGTGGTTAGAATATTGCATGACATACGTTTATGTTACTTCGCGTGTGAAGAAGAAAAATACTCACAGCTTAGAAAAATCAAAAAATCTTGTTTATCTACTCTTTCTCGAAATATTATGCTCATTACTTATCGTTATATTAAAGTATACCATACGTCGTGATGTTTCTGTCCCAAAACTAAAAGACCGACGTCGTATACAATACATCGCTTAAAAAGCAGCTTGTTAACTTTTACTTTAAGTAGTTTAAGTTTAACTGCTCTAAACTTTTCGCATAACAATTTAGAAATACAAAATTATTTAAATAAACAACATAAATTGGACCGAATTGTAACACTAAACCATTATCAAATCCACCTGAAGACACACACAAAATTTCATTGAAATCGGTTCAGCCATTTAGGAGGAGTTCAATTACAAAAACGTGCACAGAAGAAATATATATATGTATAAATATGAAAGAAAAAATTCCATTCAGAGATTAAGAATAATATAATATAATATAAGATAATAAACATAATAACTATGAAGAGAACAATAAAATCCCAAACAAACTCGAGAATTTTCAAAAAATCAATTTGTTTTTTACCTTAAAGTGTACTTTAAATATCTAAAAACAATATGCACTTGGTCTCGATGCAAAAAAAAGATTTTAAACATATAAAAATCTTAGTTTTACCTAAGCGCTTCAAAGCGAAACGAAGTGCAGTGAGAATGGGACAGAATGTAACGCTGGTTGAAACGTAGCGCTAGGCACAACCATCGTGAAGTTAGCATATAAGTCAAATGGTTAAAGTATTTTATCAAATGAAAATAACAAATATCCGTTTTCACAAGGAAATATATGTACGTACGAAAAGAGAATGTAACACAACATACTTATTATACAATAGATAATTTTTGTTACTAACTTATAATGCTATTATATATTTACACGAGATAGGCGAGAATAGAACCTTGTTCTACTTTTTCTACAGATTCTAAAATAAGACTACTTATTAGCAGCAAGTAAAACCACGGTCGGTGAAACCATGTAAATAAATCTATTGAAAGCATAACGTGAATGAATAAATTGCTCCGAAGAAAATTATGAGAGTTCTGTCTGTGAACTTTGAACCGTAGGAAGTACCTAACCAATATAACTTGAGACTGTATAATGTGCTTTTACTTTACGAAAGATTATTATCTATCTACTTTATTAATACGTTCACCGGTACACTCCACTTTTTCCAAAGTTTTTATTATATAAAACGTTTTGTATGATTTTTTTTGTGACATTTGTTAGACCCAATGGAGTAAGTTAGTGCTGGTGTGTACTTTCTAATAAGAGTAAAGTCTAATGTTTAATATCTGACAGATATTTTATCTTAAAAAAAAAAAAAAGGAAAAAGAAATATTCTTGTAAAAATGATCAAACGGATATATTGAATTTATAAAAGATCGCGTTTTCTTTTTTTTTTTTTTTTTTTTTTTTCATAGTCAAACGAAGTGTTTACAAAAAGATTCAAATTTAAATGAAAAATTTTTACATTACCGTTTGCACAACGTTCATTGATTTATTACAGGTGGTATCTGTTGGTCATCGATCAGCAATGGCCGCTGCAAAGAATTATTATCTCAAGGTGTTACAAGAGAAGATTGTTGCGCGTCGAATGCAGCTGCTGCAACGGCTTACTCGGATGAAGATTTGGACAGTGGAAGTCTTTTCTTTTGGCGAGTTCTCGGAGGTGGTGTCCAATGTCGACCTTGCAGAGGTAAACCGAAAAGAAAATTTATTTCAAAAAAAAAACACAATCACAAATCAAATCAAATCAAATAATATATAAAATAAAATTTAAACAAAAAAAAAATATATATATATATATATAAATAAATAAATAAATAAATTTGAAATTAGCAATTGGAAAATTTTAATAGGACGAATCGGCAAATGGAAGAATAGTCTTTAAAAAGAGAGAGAGAGAGAGAGAGAGAGAGAAAGAAAGAGAGGTAAAAAATAAAATATATATATATAAAAAAAAAAAAAATAAGCTTGAAATTAAAAAAAAAAAAAAAAAAAAATTGGAAAAAATTTTAATACGACGAATCGAAGAATGGAAGAATGATCTTTACAAAGGTAGAAAGAGAGAGAGAGAGAGAGAGCGAGAGAAAGAGAGAGAGAGAGAGCGAGCGAGAGAGAGAGAGAGAGAGAAAAGGGCACGTATCGTTTGTTCGCAGAGAGTTGCGCGGAAGTGAAATGCGAGGAAGGGAAAAAGTGCGTGGTGCGAAGGGGAAGGCCTCGATGCGTCTGTAGCCCCGAATGCAAAGCTCCGAGAGGGGGTGGCCCGGTCTGCGGAACGGACGGAAGGAGTTACAAGAGCTTGTGCAGGCTCAAGAAGCGAGCTTGCAAGAAGGGGAGCCACGAGCTTGCCGTTGCCTATACCGGCCACTGCCAAAGTGAGTATGTATAAACCGAGACTTCTTTTTTTAAATATTTTTTTACATTATTTTGTAATAAGATCGATTGCGATTAAGTACATTATTAATCCTGTTGAGTACTGAATAATTAGTTTATTATTAATATGACTTGTTGATTGATATTATTGATCAAATTCTAATAATAAATGATATTTAATAAGTTTTCTTTTTAATAACAAGATTTAAAATAATAATCAATAGACAAATCAATATTATATTATTTTACATTAATTATTGACAAACACGTATGTATATGCATTAGTGTTAGATCACGCTGGCAACTTTTACCAAACACATATGTGTGCCCATAATTATGAAAGTGATCTAAATCAAAATTAAAAAAAAAAAAACAATGAGTTTATTAGTTATTACACACCACATTATTTTAAACTGTGGTCAAATTCAATGTAATTTGAAAGCGATATTGTTAAAAATAAATCGTTAAATAATTTTCAATTATCATTCAATATTACATAGAATTCATATAATGTTCAAATAGAAATCTTGAAATATTTCGAAACGAGAGATACATGACTTAGATCACTTTCATAATTATGGGCACAAAATATGCGTTGACTTTTCTTAACAAATTTTTCTGTAAATTTGTTCGCATTTATTTAAATACGCGTAATAGAAAAATGGGTATACGATATTACCGAGAAAACAAAAAAGTAATTAACTCTAGGAAAAAGAAATAAGGGGGCAAAAAAGAAAGGGAATAAATAGGTAAAGTAAATGCGGCAGGTATATCGGGTTATGACGGTCGAGGGGTTGGTTGGTTGGTTTGTTGGTTGGTTGGTTGGTCGCGTCGCGTATAGTAAGAAGGCGTAAAACGGCGGYGGCGGCGGCGGCACGTTGGTTTCGACGAAACGGAGCGTCACAAATTGCATAAGCCTCGAAGCCCAGTAAGATCAATGATTCTGAAAGGGATAATCGGCTAACGTCGTCGAGGCGTCGTGGCCTTCCGGCTCGTTATTTTCACCTGCATTGAGAGTCGCAGACTCTATAATCCATTTTTCTCGGTTTAATCATCGACGACACGTTTACCGAGTAAAGAAAAGAAAAATAAATAAAAAAGTACGGAAGGGGAAGGGGGGGAAGAAAATTAAAGTTTAACATAAGGATAGATTTAAAAATATTTATACAAAGTATATATATATGTATGTATGTATGTGTGTATGTACGTATGTATGCATGCATGTATAAATTGTAACGGAAAAGGAACGAGGAGGATGGTTCTAGGATGACACGGCCGGTTTACGACCGTGCGTAATAACGTGTAAAGTGTCGAGCAGGTTCGTGCGCACGGGTTCGGTGCGGCCAAGGTCGGAGCTGCCTGCTGGACCAGAACCTAAGTCCTCACTGCGTGAGGTGCGCCCGCAGGTGCCCGCAAGCGCCCTCGCACCAACACACAACCGCTCGGCCCGTTTGCGGGGCCGACGGAAACACCTACAAGAGTGCCTGCCACCTGCGACTCGCCGCCTGCCGCGCGGGTCGCGCCATTCCGGTCGCCTATAAGGGCCACTGCAAACGTGAGTCTACTACTACTACTACTACTACTTACTATAATACTACTATTACTACTACTAACCACCCACCCCTGCCCGCCCCCTCTTCTCTTTTTTTATTAATTCTTATCCGTCTGTTTGATTTCTTCTTCTTTTTCTTCTTCTTATTCTTATCGCTTATCGTTCCTACGAGCAAACCCTTTTTCATTTGTCCATCCTTACCTTTGTTTTTCCAAAATTGCCACCAGTAGTTCAATTTGTTTCGAAACATTTCCTATTAGTGATTTTTTACGTGTTCCGTCTTACTACCAACTCTTACGGACAGAACAAATGATCTTGGTTGCTGTTGTTGCTGCTGCTGCTGCTGCTACTGCTGCTTGCGTATGTATTATTTCGTAACAACTCGCGCGAACGAGTAAACACAAAGATCAACGGGAAAGATATTTTTACGAGCGGGGATACGTTCTTAAAACGATCATCCATCCTTGATGGATGAGATACGCTGGCTCGAAATAAAAAAATAAAAAAATAAAAGAAAAAAAGAGAGAGAGAGAGAGAGAGAGGAGAAGTAATGCAGCGAGGAGGAATCTGCGATTATGAACGTCGGTCCGGTGCATTCCGCGAGTATCCAACGTCCCGCGCGTGGATTCAAAAAGGAGAGAAGGGAAAAGAGAGAAGACGATGGTGGTAAAAAACATCGGGAGGCAATCGCAAGATCGTTCCAGGAAGTTCGTCGACCGAGACGCGATCCGCAGGCGGGTTAGGTGAGGGAGAACAAAAAAATGATAAAAAGAGAGAAAGAAAGAAAAAGAGTAAGAGAGACAGTGAGAGAGAGAGAAAGCGTATGCATGCAAAAAAAAAAATAGAGGGACAGAAACGAAGGGAAAGGAAGGAAGACCAAAAAAAAGAAAAAACAGAGAAAGGGTCGTAGTAGTAAGATGAAGCATAATTTTCTAGATCTTCCGTATTATAACCATAGAAATTATTAGAAATCGTTATGACAGAAATAGAAATAGTCATATTTCTATTCGAAATGATGCAGTTCGTCGCGCTCACGCAAAGCTTTCCGATTGGATGCCGCGTTTGTTAATTATTTGCCACTGGCAATACAATTGTCACTCGTCCGTATATCCTTTCGTTTTATTATACTCCTGTTGTTCTCTTCCTGTTTCTGCATTTAACTCTTTTTTTTCTTTTCTTTTTTTTTTATTCTCTCTCTCTCTCTCTCTTTCTATATATATATATCTGCCATATCTCTTTTCGTAGAAATAATTTTCGAACAAAATTACTTCCTTCAGGAAGAAGAAAAAAATAAACAAGGGTATTATAGATCAACCGGTTTTTATAAGATCCTTTTGACTGAAATATCAATTAAATTTTGTCGATTAGAAAAGAAAAAAAAACCATGAGATAATATCACATAGAAAAGTCAATATAGTGTAAATAATAGAATCTCTTACGTCGATTATATATATTATTCTTTTAAATATTTATTTGACGAAAAGTAGTAAAATACGCGAATATTTTGATGATTGACGAATATTTGAGCCATTCAGTGCACACATCGATTAACTTGAGAAATGCGATGAAATAATATATATTGTTTAATTACTTATTATTCAATGGGTAAAAAAATATTACCGTTTTTAATAGTGTTAATCTTTATTATTTAATAAAATTATTATAAATATAAAAAGTTACGACTTATACCATAAGTGCTTTGACACTTAAATTAAAGATTTTTTCAAAAAATCGAGTTAATCGATGTGTGTGCACTCAACGGCTCATTTAAACTCATTCGTTGTTTCTATTCCATGACCCAATTTTTAACATATGTATAATATTTATGACGAATTAAAAAAAAAAAAAAAAGAACAACACAACAACGATCAATTTGTAGATAAATCGTTAATATATATATATATATATATTTTTTAATCTTGAACTCCCTTTTCTTGGTTTTTTTTGGGTGGGGGTGGGGGCGGAGGGGAAAGAACGGTCTCGTTGTTTCCGGGCGCCAAAATCGAACCTCCAGATAATTTCATCAAGGTCTGGAATGTTACCAAGTCCTATTTATAAAGCGCATGCCATCGTGAGCAGAAATAATTGAAATGCATGTCAACGGTCCCAGCTGGCGTAGTCGAAACAGCTGATAGCCGTACGCGTGACTAGTGTCAGAAGGCGTTCGTTAACCTCCACTGTGAGTTACTAATAAAGAAGAGTTGCGAGTCGAATCTATTTGTAAAAAAAAAATTCTCTTGAAAACTCTCGATAGAAATAAATCGTATTAATGAGCATTAAGATTTAAACAGAGATTCGTCTAATCGAATGGGTTCAAATTGTACGTAGTATCGAATCACGATTATTACTTTGCCAACAATTTGTGCTCACCTATTTTTTTTGGTTTTTTTTTTTATTATTATTAATCGAACGATACGAATATATACTAAAAATCATTTTTCCCTCAGGGTTGTTTAATGTTGAAAAATTGTTGTGTGACGTAGGTATATATATTGCAAATTACGTATTCTCTTTTATTCATTCGCTAAAGGGTAGTATTCGTAGAAACAGGATATAGAAATATGTATGTAAACTTAGTGTTCAAAAGTGAGTTATCCATGAACTCGCGTGCAAATGATACATGATCAGAACTATGAATAAGGTATAAAAAGTAAAAAAAAATAAATAAATAAAAATTTTGTCAATGACACACCGTCTCGATCGTTCGCGAACGGTGCAAACAAATCTAGGGGTTCGCATAACTGCACAACACACCCTTATAGCCTCCGAGCTATATAATCCTGTGGCCGTTTCGATGGCCGATTCGCGCGAGTAACGCGGAATGCTAATAATGAAAGAGAGAGAGAGAGAGAAGAACAGAGAGGGAAAATAAAAAAGTAAAAAAAAAACAAAAAGAAAAAGGATCCAAGAGAGGTTCCTTTACACTCGCGTAACCCCGCCCACGCTGGTTGGTCGTGCTTACGTTTCTTCTCTTAGGCAGCAGCAACAACTAAATCCTCGTCATTCTCGTCCTCGTTCTCGTCCTCATCCTCATCATCATCATCCTCATCGTCATCGTCGTTGTCTCTTAATTTTAGAGTTGTGAACGTAGTCATCGTCATTGTATTTAAATGGCAAAAAGGCAGCAGCTGGTCGACTCTTCTTAACCTATCGCTTCGTACTGTAGAAGATGCTAAGTAAGAAAAAAGAAAAAGTGGAAGGGAATAAAATGAAAAAAAAAAAAAAAAAGTAAGAAAAAAGAAGACTCCACCATCTCTCCTTCTCTTTCTTCTTCTTCTTTTCGACTTCGTTTGCCTCCTCTTATTCCTTCTCCTTTTTCTCCCCCCACCTCTTCTTCTTCTTCTTCTTCTTCTTCTTGTCCTCTCTTTTTTTTTTCCTTCTCTCTCATCTCGTTCTTTTCGATAGGTGCCGCGTATAACAGCCGCGAGCGTATGCGTGCGTTATTTTAAGAATCGCGAGCGCGAGGTGCTTGCACTTGGCGCTGACAGAGGTAGAATGGAGATTGGGGAGGTGGGGCCCAAGCGGTTCCTGCTGTTGCTCTTGCTCTTGCTTTAAATGCTTGGACCTCTTCTCTCAACCACCGACCGACCGATAAACCGATATTTTACATCCATTACAATGAAAAAATCTTCTTACTCCAATCATCGTTAGAAATTGTTTATTCATTATTATTATTGTTATTATTATTAGTAGTAGTAGTAGTATTGTGTTTTAACTTAATATCTCTTTCAATATTATTTATCATAAAATGTAACTATACTTGCATTCAAAATATATTTGACGCGAGATTGATATTAAACACAAATTTCCCTAAAATACGTTGTTTCGTGCCAAATGACGACTCTTCTCTCGTATTGAAAAAAAAAATATATACATATATATATATTTGTGGCAAACGCGTCGCAATAAACGTGCGCGAGCTCCGAACGAACGTGTGTAAGGGCGTGTCCTTGTGACGTCCTTGCCCTACGGTCGTTCACCGTACGCACGGAACGCACGAACGCACGAATGCACGCACGCACGCACGAACGCACGAACGCACGTACCGGACAAGCGCCCACGCAAACTCGCGTCTTTCTTTCTGTCTCTCTTTCTCTTTCTTTCGTGCCCGGTACACATACTCTTTTATGTTTACGACATTAACGGCTTTCTCTCTCTTTCTCTCGTTCTCTCTTCCACACTGTCTTACTCCCTCTCTCTCTCTCTCTGTCTCTTTTTTTGTCCCTTTCTCCGCCCACCTTTCTCGAAACTAAAAATAACGACGGTGCGTTTCATGAATTCGGGGTACATCTATCAAGTCATGATCACGATACGATAATCGAATCGCAAATTCGAATATATCGAAGAAACCAATGTAAAAACGTTACACGACGCATAAAAACTTTAAAATAATATATATTTTTTTGTTCTAACTCCTGCTTCCAAAGTTCAATATTCGAGCCTTACCTAGCAGCAAACGTAAAGTCCTAGCGTGTTCTTTCATTTATATTTCCATCTTTTTTTCTTTTTCCACTTTTTCTATAACCCCTTCTATCTTTATTGTATTTGGTGTTTGAAACAACCCCCCCCCCTTTTCTTTCCCCTTTACTCACTTAACGGCTCGTAGGGTTAATCTGCGTATTCGGCCTCGTTGTAAACGCGCCATTTCTTAGGTTCGTGTCTCAATTTTTAAGCCCTATGAATGCCTAACTTCGCACATATTTATCAAAAATATCTATTACAATTATGGAGGGTAGAAGTAAGGAGTAACATCTCTGTATATGAAAAGTGTCCGTCGAAATCGAACCAATTGAGGTGGCGCCACATTAGCATTATGGTAAATTTTAAAGGAAGCGCCAAATATTATTAGAGTAGGATTGAGAAATAAACAATTACAATACATTTACAATTGCTACATTCATACCATACCAAGTATCTACACCAGCGCCATTCTAGAAGGTTTTTGAACTGTTATATTGACAGAAAAGGTTGGACAATTTTTTACATTTTCTTCCATAAGAGATGTTACCTCTATCCTCCATAATTACAATACAATTAAGGGAATTTTCTCATTTGTCTCTACGTTTATACTAAGTTTCTATTTTCACGTGATCCGTTCATAGTAGGTATCACATAAACGCTCATTTATATAGGATATACATACCTACATTATATTGTATATAACGTGTTAGTTACGTTATACAGAACTAACAGATAAATTATCTACCAGCTAGTATTAATAAACGATTTGAATAAAATAGATGGGGTATAATGTTTGTTATAAATAGCAAGAGAGAAGTAGTTGCAACACTAAATCACATTCTCTATGGTATCGTGAAAATGACCAGATCTTCTTATGCAAATTGAAACGAATAATAGAAGCGTTCTACGATTTAGAAATCTTTCAATAGATCTGTAGAAATACGAATATATATATGTATTTCTAAGACAACAAACCTTTACCTGGAATATGTTCGTTGTTGAAACCTGTTAAATTAGCCATTCGTTTTCTAAAGAGAAAAGAAAGAAAAAAGAAACAGGTGAGCCATCTTACATTAGGGTTTGCAAATCTCTCTCTCTCTTTCTCTCTTACTCTTTTTCTCTTTAACTCGTTTTCCTTTTCTCCGAGTGCTCTCAGCCATCTTCGAATTCTTTGGACGTTCGCATTAATCGATGCATTCCTCCAAGTCAAATAGCCTAACTAGCTCTTAACAACGTGTCGAGTTGCTTATCCATTTCCCTTGCGTTGTTTCTTCTATTTCTTTTGTCCCTTGCCCCTTCACGCATCTTTTTTTTTTTCAATTCTCTTCTTCCATAATACACCGAACAGTAATCGCGTTGTCGTTGTCATCGGTGCATCGTCGATGCGGTCTATACCGTAAACAAGTTACAACGAGAAAAAGGAATAAGTATCGGCTGTATGCAAACCGTGGCTTGTGCATCGGACTCTTCGTGATCATGTTTTACATATATAGTCCTGAGTTACGGAATAATACGTTCGACTTGAAATTTTCGATTTAACCGAACCCCATGACGAACGGTTAATAAATAAATTTGATGTATTTTCTTTTTTTTTTTTTTCAAACACCAAATACAATAATGCTTAGGGGTTATAGAAAAAGAGGAAAATAGGAAAAAAAAAAATAGAAATATAAATGAAAGAACGCACACGTCGTACGATCGGTAGGTATACCAGATACTTGTTATAAAAAAAAAAAAATGATGGTAGGTCGATGCACCCTGCGTCAGAGTCTCCTCGCAACGTCTCGCAGCATTATTTTCTTGCTCTTTTAGCTAATGACATAGCCGCGAAACGTTTCTCCGAGCTCGGTCTCGGTCGCACGATCGTTAGACAGCTCGGCAAATATCACCAGACGTATCTATCGGGCGAAAATTAGTTTCTTCCGTGTTGCACACTCCCTTTCTCTCGTTGGCTTCTCCTCGCCTACTTGTATCCACCACCGTCGTCGTCGTCGTCGTCGTACCAACGGAACTAAAAGAGAAGAAACAGGATGAAGAGGAATAGAAAAAAAAAAGAAAGAAAAAAAAACTATCATTCACATTTACTAGTCGAGCGTAAACCGTTCACGAACTATCTGACTATCGAACTACCTATCCCTGTCTACTTTCTTCTCCTTTTTTCTATTTCTCTTGATCTTTATTTCTTTATTTTTCTTCTTCTACTTCTTCTTCTTTCTTTCCTTCCCTACGTGCAGTATCAAGTATGCGAAAATAATAGCAGATTCTTACCACGTTGAAGGATATTCCGAGCACGCGCGTGAACCGATCTCCAAGCAAACGATTCTAACAGAGACGATTCGAGGAAACAAGGTGGAAGCTCTTTGGTGAAAGGAAACGATCGTTATATAATAATACGATACGATACGATACCAAGCAAGCACACAAGTTTTATGGTCGAATTTAAAAATAATAACTTATATCATGATTCGTTTGTTGTTGTAATTCGCTCGTTTATTACTTTGAAAATTTGCTGAATTTCGAAGAGGAGAGAAGTATTCCTTCCTTTACCGTTTCCCAAAGATTCTTCTCTTCTCGAAGGGCCATATTTCTCTCTCTCTCTCTCTCTCTCTCTTTCTTTTTCCAACCTCGCCAAAGAGGAGGCTAACGTAAATGAGTAAACAAACCACAGCCGGTTTAGCGCGACGAGGTGTCGCGGTGCAAATAATCGTCTTTCTCGAAGATCCAAGGCGCGAAAGTGCACGTGTCTGCAAATATACCTTCTTTAATATGTGCTCGGAACGAACCCATACGAGCTTTCCTTTCGGACACTCCTTCACCAACTCCACACTCTCTTACACCGGCTCTTTTCTTGCTCTCTTCCCTCATCGAGATTCTCTTCTCGCACCACTCGAGGGATAACCCGTCATCATCAACGAACGCGTCGAGTGATTTCCTCATCCTCTTTCAATTTTTCTTTTCTTTTCTTTCTTCTATTTATTCTTTTTACTTTGTTTCTTTTTTCTTCTTCTTCTTCTTCTTCTTCGTCTTCTTTTTTTTCTATTTCCCCCACCTACTATCTGCCGATAATTACGACAGTGGGCATTAATTCTTACAGCCAAAAATTCACTTTTCAAATTATTCAATAACATTATGATAATACATATATATATATATATATATATTATTTAAATAAATCATATGAAAATTTAGAAATTTTTATTTTCAATTCTATAACTTATAATTAATTATTACGTTCGTCATAATTGTCGGCACGTGTTTCAACTATTCCAAATTTTCGGATCATTCGAATTTTGTCTCTTTTTTTTTTTTTTAGTTTTTTCTTTTCGAACGCTATACAGCGAGGGGTTGGAGATTGAAAGACATTCCCCCTTCCCCCTTCCCTCTTCCACCTCTTCCCCCTCTTCCCCTTCCGTGTCACCCTCTCATGTCAGAATGGATCGTACCTTTGTGTGAATCACGCGATTGAAAAGGAAACAACGCTCGTGGTACCACCCGCAGTCCAATCGACGTTAACGATGCTGTGTCAATGTCATGYGAGATTGAACGTTCAATGACCCTCTCCCGCCCCCCCTCCCTCCCTCTCTCTCTTTCCAAGCCATTGCATAACGTCGTAGCTAGGAACGATCTCGCGGTCGTTAGACGTATGTACCATAGAACCCGAGCATTAGGCTAATCGAGTATAGCACGATGACGAGGGTCGTTCCACGCGTCGTTTATTAACGATTTTTCTATTAGAACTAGGCGTCTTTCGGTCGGAAGATCCGAGTAGTATGTTACTCTTTTCTTTCCTGACACGGATTAAATTCTTGTTGTTGTTGTTTTTTTTTTTTTTATTATTATCAACAATATTTATTAATCAATAAGTATTTTTTGATTGTTTGCATTCCTTCCAAACAACTAATCTATCGAGAATGACAAATCGCGTCGGATAAAAAAAAGAAAGGAAAATAAATGATCGAGAAATTTTCTCATAGAAACCGTAGTATATAATAACCTTTCCTTCTTAAAACCCGTCCCTTCCCCCAGTCCCAGTCCCAGTCCCAGTCCCCTCTTTCTCATACTTACTCTCCGTGAGAAATAGATTATTGACCCAAGTAGGTGTAACGACTTATATTATTGCGGCAATCGTCTACACGTTTCCACACGCGGTATAAGGCAACCTCGTTTTTTAAATTATAACGTAAGAATACGTAGATAAAGAGATACGAACAATATCGATGAGGATCGATGAACGTTTCTCTTATTCTACGTTAATTAAACATTGATCAAAAATTCGCGTCTTTTTATTTAATAAATAGAAAAATAGAATGAAGAAGAAGAAGAAGAAGAAGAAGAAAAATATAAAAAAAAAATGAAAAAACAATGGGATAGATCATTTGAATGTATATTTGTAGGAGTTATGTGTGACGGTTAACGAGTCGCGCGTTTTCATGTTTGTTCCGCAGAGAACGCGGATTGCACGACGATTCGCTGTCGAGAGGGGCAGACCTGCCTGACGGAGATAAAGTCCGGTCGGCCGCGTTGCGTGACCTGCACGTACCGTTGCCCCCGGAAGCGGGAGCGCGTCCGGAACCGGACGCACCGCGATCGTGATCGGGATCGAGATCCATCGACGACCATGCTGTGCGCGACCAACAACATCACCTATCCCAGCTGGTGTCACATCGTCAAGGACGCCTGCGTCACCGGCTTCGTTCTCGAGACGCGACATGCCGGACCCTGCAACGCCTACGACACATCTCCCCTTTATATCGGTGAGCAACCAATCCAAACGAGGCTCGAGCCTACACGTTTAACCCACACTCATGCACGCACGCATGCACGCACGCACGCACGCACGCTAGCACGCTACTAGCAAGCACGTACATACACGTATATATATATACATATATACATGTTAAGATAAGTAAAGACTCTATTCGTAGAATCGTCGATTTTCCGTGCTCTAGGCTTTCAACTATAAAGGACGCTTACATTAGTTTATTTTTATCCAGCTCGTTTCGGATCGACGACGACGAATCGTTTATTTTAGATTTCGCCATCGCTATTGCCACCACCATCACCACCACCACCACCAACCATCACCGCGAGAAAATTTTCTTCTCTTCGCGTTTTTGTCTATTATATTTCACTCCTAGGCTCTATCATCGATCTATTCATCTTTCTTGCTAGCTTGGCTTGCTTGCTTGCTTGCTTGCTTACTTTCTTTCTTTATTTTTTTTTTCTTTCTTTCTTTTCTCCGTTTCTCTCTTTCTTTTCTCTCCTCTTCTTTACTCTAGTACTCTCAGAATATGGCGTGGGCCATTCAAGCGCCGCAGTTCGCTCGAACGAACGACCGATCGGCAGGGTAATCCAGCGTGGAATTCGCTTTGCTCAAGTCGCGTCTGCAAATAAACGCGCCCACGCAACCAACGCACACTACGATACATAGAAGAAATAACCAAACGTCCAAATCAGCACCCAGATCGGAGAACCGGAAAAGAAATCGTATTGAAATTTTACCCTCTCAAATACTTTCGCTAATCTTTTCCCCCCCCCCCTGTTTTAAATATCCTACATTTGAAATAACAAATAATAATATTTCCTCATGTTACTTATACAATACTTGTAAAGAATCCAGACATTTTATAAAATTATCGAGTAAAATTGTAAGTAAAATCGATTAATATTATATTTTGAGAATGTTTCTTCTCGTACATTGACCGGTCAATCTATAAAATACCCAAAGAATCTTTTTGCTCAATTTAAAATATATACTTCAATTGATTATGTTTAGAAATACGGAACAAAAGCAAGTGTTTTTTAAATTCGTCTAAACACATAGGTAAAAAATCCGACCAATGGAAATGTAAACTATTTTCGTTGACACAATGTCCTTTTAACAAGTTTAATGTAATCTTTCAAATGTGACATAACGTGTGTCATACATAAATAGGTTTCAATTGAAGATCATTTATATTATCATCGGATTCGAATTCGTAACGCATTTCCGTTCTTTTCTTTGATTTAGTTTCATTTCTTTTTTTTTTCTGTTTATCCTACCGTCGTCTATTTGTTTCTTTTGTTAGATGCGTTTTTGTTGTTGTTGTTGTTTTTTTTTTTTATTTCTTGTTTTCTTTTTTTTTCCATTCTATATCTTTTGAAGGTTTTTTTTCAATCGGTGAGTAAAGCGCGGGACGACGAACAGGTAGGAAATCGATTTGCACGACAAAACACGTAACAATAGTCGTCGCTCTGTTCATTCCACCTCCCCACTAGCACTAACCCCACCCCACCCCACCCACTCCGTTTCCTCCTCACCCCTTCCACTTTGTTAATAGCAACCTAGCGCACTCGTTGCGCGCCGGTGCGAAACCATGTGTTGGTGAGAGATGCAAGGACCTGTTGCGCGTGTAACACGGAAGTGGGAAAGTCTCGTTCGTGCATCGATTCATAATAGACTATTTCTTTTGTCGTCTGACGCGATTAGGATCCATGTGTGTTAACCTATTCAATGAGACTATATGCAATACTCTCGGTTTTCATTTATTGAAATTATTTATTATTATTTATATATTTTTATCTTTCATTTTATTCTTTCTTATATTCTTTTCGTTTTTATCTTTAGTTTCATTTCAATTTTCCCAATTTATAATTATTTATCTCTTGTTTGTAGAGGGGTGAGAGAGAGAGAGAGAGGGATTTTTCTTTTTTGTCTGATTATTTCTATTATATTCTATGGAGGGTTGAGGTAAAGAGTAACATCTCTGTATATGAAAAGTGTCCGTCGAAATCGAACCAATTGAGGTGGCGCCACAGTACGTAGAGTGTCAATTTTAAAAGAAGCGCCAAATATTATTAGAGTAGGATTGACAAATAAACAAGGAACACCAATTTTACCCATAACTTTTTCATAAAATGAAATAATAAACAATCAATAAACGTACTATTTTCACAGTTCACGAAATAAAATCACTCTAGTTACACGTTTTCTCATAATAATTCTTTAAGGTTATATTTACTACATTATTACATAACTCGGCATACTTCAATTCGTTTACAATTGCTACATTCATACCATACCGTACTACGTTCACCAGCGCCATTCTGGAAGGTTTTTGAACTATTATTTATAGAAAACGCTGAACACTTACTTTTTCATATTTTCTCCCATAAGAGATATTACTAGTGATCCTGTAGGAGGGATGCGCCATTCATATTAAGCTCATGTGCCATTGGCTGAAAATTTTCGAGGACCGCTTGAATTTATAATAATTTTTTCCTGTAACCTATTCTATTTTAATATAAATTGTTAATTATCATTAAATATAGTTCATTTTTTTTTCTGTATTTGATGCAATTCATTATTTCATAATTATTTCAATGTTTGAATCATTCGTGCGCAAAATCGAGTTCCGGTCTCCCAGCAATGTACATGGAGCATCCCTCCTATAGGATCCCTAGATATTACTTCTTACCTCTACCCTCTATATATAAGACTAACAATCTCATGAAATATCGGTACCAAGAGGCGAAATGTGTCGATTTTTTTGTTGCAGAAGAGGACAACACGTCGAGCAACTATGGCGTTGATTTAGCAGACGAGGAAAGAAAAATCTCAGAGGAAGATTCGGAATCCTCTAAGACTTTCCAACAACATCATACGTTGGCATCGACGTAGCGCGATTCAAGTTAAACAACATCCCCCATCCCCAAGAATGGTAGGATAGATAAAAATGCAAGCAAATCGATTTGTTTTAAACGAATGATTAATCGAAAAGAGAAAAGTTGTCCCTTCTTTCGAGACTCGAATGATCCCTTTCACGAAAATTCCATGACTATGCATGTCCGATATGTATATATGTGTGTGTATATAGAGATATACATATACACGCATACATAGATGTATACATGTAGTATGTATTTATATATCGGTGAAAAGAGATACGAGTGAAAGGGGAAAATATATATATATATATATATATATATATATATATATATATATATATATATAT
>NW_015148979.1:810468-879675 GCF_001465965.1 Polistes dominula | reverse complement strand
AAAAAAAAAAAAAAAAGAAAAAAAAAATTAAAATAAAATAAAAGAGAAGAAACTTATAACCTAGTTCGAATGAAAATTACAATGATATAGTTCCTCTACTTACTACTATATATGACATATAAATTCTATGTAAATTATTATTTTAAATATTATCGTCTTTGTCATCATCATCATCATCATCATCATTATCATCATTATCATCATTATCATTGCATCATCATCATCATTATCATTATTATTATTATTATTATTATTATTATTGTCATTATTATAATAATTATTATTATATTATTATTACTATTATTATAATTAGCATTAGGATTAGTATTATTATTGCAATTAGAATATTTTCGCGATATATCTTCTCTTTATTCCACTTGCGAGAAGCCATTAAAGAAAAAAAGAAAAAATTCTTAAAAAAAAAAATAGATCACTTTCTTTACTAATCGAGTATAAACAAATTGATAATAAACGATCACCCATAACCTTTTCATCATTATTAATATATTACTTTATTGTTACTTTTATTGTCACTATTGCTACTATTAAATTAATGATCATTCAAGAAATTTTTAATTGAATTTTGAAATTATCATTATCACCAACCATTTTATCAATAATAGTAATAATAGTTACCTTAGTATATCGACGTGTAATCATCGAACAGAATAGAGAACGATCATCGGTAAATGCTACCACTTCGACTACATATATTCTGACATACCGATCGAGATGGCGTCCATCTTGAAATCCCGCGCTGGGCGCGAAAATTTGACATTTGTTTATCTACTTACGATCATACGAGATTAATCTCACCCTAAACTTATTAAAAAAAATTTTTAATATTTAATCGGTAATAAAAGAGAGACAATAAAGTTCTGTTAATGTGGAAAAAAAAAAGAAAAAAAAACAAGAATAATAATTGGACATTAAAATTAAATCATCCGCTTTTTTTTTTCTTCTGTTTCTATATAAAGCTTTGTTAAAGATATAAACAAAAACATGAAAAAAAAAAACATGTCTCATTAGTTGAATACTTACGATGAATACCTAAAAAAAAAAAATACGTAATGAGATTTTTAATATTTGCGCGCTTATAAGAAATACGTACATACATAAGTATGAATGTATGCGTGCTTGTAAATGTGTGCTTATTTATATATTATTATTATTATTATTATTATTATTATATATATTTATATTTATACATTTGATATATTTTACGTCACACAAACTATATTATATTATATAATATTATAATCATTTATCGAACTCTAACTTTCATTAAGACTTTATTTAAAAAATACGACACAAGGTACTTCATATCTTAAATATCATATTTTGTTTTTGTTTTAAAACTTTGTATAAAAAGAAAAAAAAAACTTATTTTATAAATTCAATCGTAATCCTATCGTAATATCGAATATAATGATTATATATATATATATGAGTTAAATTAAAGATGTAAGAGATTGTATTTCAACATTAGAGAAAAATATCACCGATCATAAGAATAATATAATCGTACATATATATGTACGTCATAATTAAAAATAATAAATAAAGATATAAATAAATTAATTTAAACGTTCTTAAAAAAAAAAAAAAAAAAAAAAAAGAAAAAACGTAAAAGAATTGTAAACGCGTAACTTATTATATTATTAAATTAACTCTAAGATTTTAAAATACTTTATCTAGGTAACACATTAATGAAAATAAATTAACTTATAAATATAATGAACGAATATATAAAAATATAAATAAATAAATAAATGGATGAGAAAAGGAAAATATATGTGTATAATATATATAAATATATGCATATATATATATATATAATTTATAATATAATATTTCTAATGTATATTGTAATATATATGTTATCATATTATAACATTCACAATTATATATATTATATGATTATATTATAATATATACATATGATATATACATACAGATTATATGTATTATATATATATGTATATATAATACATGCATATGTATACGTATATCATTAGTAACTACTTACAAGACTGTGGAACATTATAGGTGTATAAATGTTTAAATAAATTATTATAATGTGGCAATCAATTATATGTTTTTTTTTTTCTATGTATATACTTTGCTAGATAATATAGTATATAAAAAAATTTTTACAAAATATACTTACCGATTCGTATCTTCTCGTAAATATTCGTCGAGTTATCTACTCGCTAATTAATTATTTAAAAACCATAGAGATATTATAGATAGAGTAGGCAAACCATAGGCGGCTGTGTAAGTGGAAATGTCTCTGCATAAACTCTTTGAAAGGTTAATGTTGTCTCTCTCTAACTCATGCGGTACTGGCGCATGCGCATTAGACTTGTCGTGCTTATCGTACACGTACGTATACGATACCAGCTACCTTAACCTCTACTAGCAGACTAATAATGTTGTCTCTCTCTAATCATGCAGTACCGGCGCATGCGCATTAGACTTGTCGTGCCGTCTCTACTAGCAGACTAATGCGCATGCGCCGCTCAGCGCAAGTTAGAGAGAGACAACATCAACTTCTCACGTTCTATCTCTTTTTTTTTTCACCGACAGGTTTTATGCTGGCTCGTCTCCTCTATGTGTAGTATCTCTATGTTAAAAACGCGTTAACGTAATTGTTATTAATTATTATTAAATAATTGTCTCTCTCTCTTTCTCTCTCCTCTATATATCTATATATAAATATTTATGTAAACTTATATAGAAAGTTATTCGATAAATTTAAATTACAATTACGTAAATTTTATTCTTCTAGCCGCCGATAAAGGCAGCACCAGTTGCATACAACTCGAACGCCATCTACCGTTCAATCCAATGAAAATTTTTGTAGTATCGGACAATAATGATTTTTTTTTTTACTATCTAGTGGTGTCTGTGTAATTTAATATTACTTTAGTATTATTAAATTGTTATACTTTTTTAATATTACAAATATTTATGAAATAATTTTTCGTAACATGAAATTAAAATCTATATAATATTATATAATTATAGAGTATGTATATATATAGATACATATACATATATATAAAAGTTTTAAAATTAAAAAGTCTATAACCTCCAAAAACATGTCTGCCACTAAAGTACAGGTAAGATTAATAATTGCAAATAAAATTATCAATTATATGTCCTAATTAGATAAAATATATGATTGAGAATAATGTATTAATATAAATTATATAATAAATTTGTATCGATTTTAGTCATTATATTTGTTTCGAAAATCAAATAAATGGACTAAAGGAGTAGGAGCATCTTTACCAGAAGAATATAAAAAATTTTGGAAAGAATGGAAAGTGCAAGAACCTACTGCAGTTCATTATATAAAAGAGGAGGGAAAATATACTAGAAATGAAGAAACAGGAGAAGTGTATGTTTCAAAAAAAAAAAGTTAATTTTAATCAAACTATGTTAATAGAATATTTATCATTTGTTGTTTCATTTTAGTTATCCGGTACAAAATGTACCAATTCCTGTGAAATATCCGAAAGAATTTAGCGAGTTTATATTAGGCGGAGAGGCTATAGTTCAAGGATTCATAAAACGTGGAAAATATTATCGCAGAACTCCCCATTTTTGGTTTCCTCAATTAAGAAAATCAATTCTCTATAGCGAAGTTTTGGATACGTATATAAGAACTATCATTACACTTAGAACTATTAATTTAATTCATGAAAACTATGGATTTGATCATTATTTATTGAAGGTATATATTACGGTATAAAAAAAAGTATTAGAAAAAAAATATTAACAAAATAAAATTATAATTCATTTCTTAGACTCCAGCATGCGACTTGAAATCACATCTCGCTTTAAGATTAAAGCGAGAAATACTTATAGCATTGGCAGATAAAACATTATATCCAAATGATGAAGCTAAACGAGAAGAAGTATATAACAAATATTCACAATATTTATCTTCAGTAAGTTATTACATTTGTTAACTGTTTTAACTTTGAAATTATCTTTATTTGTATTATCTTTTACTTTCTAGTATACGCGAGAAGAAATTGAATGGTATGGTTTAACGTTTAACGACGCATGTAAAAAATATATTGAAATGCATGGTAATAAAAAGAATATAGTTGAACCATTAAAAATTAAATACAGATCAGAATTAATAGCTAAACTTAAAGAGAACAATATTGAAGAAGCACAGGGTGTTGATGTCAGTTTACCAGATAAAAAGTATGCATTGTATAAATAATCTTTTTAAATTATTTAAACTTTTTTTAACTAAATATAATTTTTATAGGGACGGTACATGGCTATCCAAATGGAATCCATTTCAAAAGACATCAGAAACCAAATAGATAACATTTGTAATTTTGATAATGGATATTTTGTAAATAGTAAAACAAAAAGGGAAAATATTTCTAGTAAATGTAATACCAAAAACATATGTTTTTTCTTTTTTTTTCATTTTTCACACTACAAATTTATTGATATTAAAATCAATTTTTAAGAGAACTTTCATTATTACGAAATTATTAAAATCTGTAATTAATTAAAACTTTCCTATAAAGAAAGATAAAACAAAATAAAATACAAGATTCACATATATATGTAATATGTATATTGTACCCTAGATATGAAAGAAATTATCTAAGAAAACTCTCAAATTTAAAACAAAATTTACTAAACTTCCTTTGACGCAAACAATAAAACTATGATATTGAACATTCTACATCACCATCTTTTGGCAAGCAATCTAATAATGATGCTACAGCTCTTGTAATGTATGTCATTGTTCCAAAACTACCACTAGGAGCACTATCATAAAAGTGTTGGCATACGTAAGCTGCTCCACCACACAGAAGATTTCCCAATGCAGTTGTTTCACGCTGTTCTTTCGGTTTGGCACAACAAAGAGTAGCATCACCATCGACTTTCATCTAAAAATGATATATTGATTAGAATTCTATTCATAAATATTTAAATTAATAGCCATATTATTATTCCATACCTGATCTTCCAAAAAAATAGCATTAGCCTTATGTACTAAATGTTCAACAGCAATAAGACCTCCTAAAGAAGCTACTGCATTATGTTCTGTTACCAATGTTAATACCATTAAAGCTTCAACAACGAGTTGACGATATTCTGGTTGCGGTATGGTGTTTAAAACTGTTTCTACTGCTAAAGCAAATTTTAATTCACCTGGTGTCATTTCTTGAGTAAGATTTTGAGGAAGAACACGTCCCTCTATAGCTAAACCGTGACACTAGAAAAAAAAAAAATTATAATAATAAAAAGTTAATAAATGAATAAGTTAGTACACACATATACATATATATTAAAATTTTAAAAATATACCCTTTCTAAAACTTGCCAAACTCGTGGATAAAAACCACGTGGTACTCTGTTAAGTGCACCATCCAATCTACGCCTTCTTAACCATTGTCCTTGACGATCAGGTTCAGTTTCACTGCTATCTGTTTGATCGGGACTTAAAAATCCACCAATCTGAGATTTCTAAAACAATGTCGTTACAAAATTGTATATTTTTTTACATTGATTATTTTAAAATCAAATTTATTATTTACCTTGCTCACTCTACTTGATTTGCAACTGATGATAGAAAAATTACCTCTTCCAACTGCAAAAGTAATAAAACATTAAAGTTGTTATTATTATATTGAATTAATTTTATTCCTAATAAAAATGTAAGACAAAATTTACCACTACTTATAGCAAATTCTTTTCCACTCATGATATGATGTAAAAGATTTTTCATTTCAAATGGTGATAAATTCAACAAATGTTCGGAAGCTTCTTCACCCGTACAAATCAATGTTCTTGACAATTCCGTGGCCATTACTTGAATAATTAATCCAACCCTAAGCCTCAACATTTCATGAAATAGCTGCGGTTCTGTTCTAATAAACATAGCTAAATATACAAGCAATTCTTGCGTTAACATAGCCGTAGATTCATCATCTCCATATGCTTGATGAATCAATGATCTTAATTCATTCTCGGGTAATGGAGCTACAATCGTATGCTCATTGCTTGGTGGCATTCCAACAGTAACTTGTTTTTGTCGTACTAACAAATCAGTCACAGCTTTTGCTAAATCTTCTACTCTTTTTCCTAGCATACCAGCAGAGTGACGAACAATGCCCCACATTTTTTGTTGACATGCTTTCTCATAAAGATCCTTTAATAAATCTTTTACTAATACTGGATGACCTTCTTCTACCATTCCCGTATTGAAATAAAGTCCTTGTGAGTCGACCTATAATGCATATCAAATTATACATTTTATAAATAAAAACAACAACAACAAATAATATATTAAAAACACAATAAACTAACAAGATATTGTAATATGTCTCCCTGTTCTTCAAGACTCTCAGTTTCACGAAGCATTGTTAATAATTCTTCAACTTCCGTATCAGCATATTGTGTCTCAGATATGGCTCGAGATTTATGACTTTTACCAGTAGTTCTCCATATCCGAATATCTTCCGTAGGAGATGGTGTACGATCGTTAATTGGCGGTTGTGTCGAACTTGGACTCAATGTTGTATCTGTCACTTCAATAAATGGATTTAAGTTTATTATAGCTGCAGACGGTCTGCGATCTTCTGTCGTTATTCCAATAAGTTCAGCTACAAAAATTTATATCATATATTAATGTGATTAATTAATGTAATTGTGATTTCTTTAATATATTTACATACAAAATATCACACTTATATATATATATATATACATTAGAACTATTAGAATTAAAATAGAATAGAAATTAGTAATAAATATTAGTTAGAACACTTACATTCTCAGAATATGACGAGGACCCATAACAGAATGAATGTATTATAAAAACGTTAAAAGTTCTTCTTTCAGGCAACATGCAATAAAACTTTTAGAAAGTTAAAAGTATCTTTATAGAGTTAATTTAATAATACTAGCTATTACTTACGTTCAACAGCTATAGATCGTGTCTTTTTAATAGCACCTTTAACAGACATTCTTCGTCTCAAATTTTTTCCAGTTCTAACCACCGGTTTGTTAAGAAGACCAGTGCGATGAGGAAAAGCACGCATCAAGTGTTCATCTAAATATTGTTGTACCTAAAAAGACAAGACAAGTTTTTACCCATTTTCCTATTTATCWATTGATATTTATATGTTTTATAACATATGTTGTATTAACCTGAGGATTAAGTTTATCAGGACGTCCATCTTCTGAACTACCTAAGAAGCTCAAATTCGTAATACACGATGTATTAAGAAAATCATTTAGATTTCCCAGTGATACTCTAGTACCATTAATATAACCACTCTTCAATTTTTTCATAGTAGTTATCATTGCCAATGGTATTTTTCCTTGATCTGTAATGATAAATATTTTTGTTGAATCTTACAAATTGAACAAAATGCAATCATATAATTAACAGCACTATAGTTGAAAACTAAAAGCTATTCAAAAGTAGGTCTTGTTATATTGACTACTTTTTCTTATGATGATCTAAAGCTGCCAAGATCGTACCTAAATGATTATGAGTAGCAACTAGTGTTATGGTAGGCCTGCCGAGCATTTGCTTCCAGTTGATGGTCAGGAAGGCCAAGTTGGTTGTGAAAGTATTCGCAAGGAGAGCCGCATCATTTGTTGTGTAGTATTCCTCCGCGTCAAAGTTCTAACACATGCAACAAACGCGTACACCACCAAACACATAAGCTATCTGCTAATGTTTCTAGCCAGATTAAAGAGATTATGATTTTTCTATGATTGTTTCTTTTATGTTAAATGAATTGCAATTTGTTTTTTTTTTTTTCTTTTTTTTTTTCCAAATCATTAGTTCATTATGTCAAATATTTTAACATTAGCAGCTTTTGCTCAAAATATTATAAACAGTGATCTTTTTAAAAAACAAAATAATAATAGTTAGTATATCATAAAACAGATAATACTTAATTTAATTCTTCACTGATGAAAATTAATTATAATAACCAGCTATAGCCATTAAGCAAGATTGACGGCAAAAAAACAAATGCAAACATGCAGACAGATGTGATATGAGTAAAAACGGGGAATGAATTTTCATTTTATAGAAAATATATCAGAATATTTTCTAAACAAACATGTTATCGGAAAACCAGGAACCTATCGTCTATACCTCCACAATTAAAAGATATATAAGACTTCTCACAATATCGAAGGTTATCTTAATATTTTTCGTAATATGTGAGGAAGACAATAACAAAGATCAAAACTATGGCTTTCAGACAATACGTTACTGTACCTAGATGAATGTTCTTGAGGGGCATGACCACAAGAGGCCGGCCCAACATATTCTGCCAGCTAGACTTCAAGAAATTAATTTCGCCTTTGAATATGTCAATCATGAGCTCATAGTCCGATGCGATGTAGAAGCGGGTCATATCTGTCAACTAATGTTTGGTGCAAGAACAACAGGCAACATAAGAAAAGAAACAAGAATAGAATGGTGAAAAAGATCTACGGACATTCAGATACTAACCTGTGGTGTGAATGCGAATATTTTATCGTGTAGAGAATACAATTTACTGGTACTCAGGATCCCAACATCTCTTGATTTACGGCCAGATAATCCTAACTTTTTATTTCGTCCTGAAAATATTAATTGTTTATTTAATATTTTATATATAATACTTTTTTTTTTAATTATATATTCAATATATAGCAGTTATTATAACATGCTTGAAATATTGCATTAAATATCTATTATTATAATTACCTAAATAAGTATATAAATGACTAAGTACTTTCGCTGGTTGTACTTCTATTGGGGCTACTTCCGCGATGGTTTGGACATGAATATCATGTTGTGCAATTTTTTCTCTAATCTCTGCATCTTCTGCCAAAATAACGACTTGAACCACAACATCCGGTTTTTTTTCACTGCACAAACGTCGATTCAGTGGATCTAATTCACCCACTGCTAGAAAGCCCTGTTTAAAAAGAGTATAGTCAAATATCGATCAATAAAATTAAACATATATATATATTTTTTTCACATATAGAAGAATTATAAGTATACTTACTTCTTGCAATAATTTTCCCAAAATGTAAAGAGATTGTGCCCACATAAATGGATATCTACCTAAAGCTATGCGAGGTTGACTACCAGGCTGAATATATTCTGCTGCAACATTTTCAGGTGCAACTGAATATAGCTCAGGAACTAATCTCATTCCATCATCTGCCTTAATCGTTATTTGTTCGAGTAACTTTGAGTATTCCGCTACTGCTTCTTTATTTCCTTGGAAACAATAATCTAATATTAAATAACAAAAAAATAATGGCCACTCGCATTCTATATTTTCAAACATGCGTAGTTCCCATGGTTCGTAATATAATCTGTAAATAAATAAATAATATATATATATATATATATATATAATATTAATTTAAAAAGTTAGATGTTTAAAATTATTATTATCATATTAAACATTTCTATTTCATCTTATTATACCTGCTAGGATCTTCCTTCGGTGTTCTATATCCATCACGTAAAAATCTCTTACATCCATAACGTCCTTGTAATTTACTCGTTATCGCTTCTCTTGTTAGTTGTATTAAATTAGGTTCATCTACCGCAAATGCAGGAAAACTTATTATAGACAATAAACCACTATCCAATTCTTTAGAATTAGATTCTCTAGGTAACATAGATTGTAAAACAGCTTGACACTTTTGTGCTTCATCTGCTAATACATGAATTACGGAAGTAGGTCCACCTCTAGCACCAAATAAATCTAATTCGTTCAATGCTTCCATTGCAGCTTTTGCCATTCCAATACTGCTAGCATTTAATTCAGGTAAACCATGATTAGTTTTATCACCTCTTTCCCAAATCCCGTAATCAGGAGTACAATAAGCTGATTCGATGTAAAATACTAAATTTTGTATAAAAGCAACCTACGTATATAAACACAGATAAGTCAATAAAACAGGTATAACGTTATATAATTAATAATATTATTCACAAATTCTAAATACTTCTTACCTCGTCAAGATTAAATACAATTTGTAAGCCAGATGCTGTCATCTGAGCAAGTACCAAAAGATATAGAGAAGTAGCATCTATTTGTAAATGGCCCCATTCGTTATCTCCGACAACAGACTGTCCATTAACAGAACTATATTTAGCGTGTAAGGCATCAAGAGGATTTTGACTAGATTTAAACTTTTCAACTTTATCTTTTTGCTGCATCATAGCCATAAGTAAACCTCTCATTAATTTAACACAACTTTGTTCCAATTCATAAGTTTTGGCTCTATCTTCATCAACGTCAGCTATCTTTTTATATGCCATTGATAATCCCCAAACAGCGAGGATACAATAAATATTATCACGAACCCATGCATGATTATTGTCGCTGCTTGCAGGAAATAAACCAGTAACAGGATTTTGATGATTCATAATAATCTTATGTACTATTCTCTGGTAATAGTCCAAACGGACGCCAGAATTACTTCTACTACGCATCTTCATGTGTATGAAAACTGTAACATTTAATTTCAGATTATATAATACCACATTGTGTCATATATTATTTGTATAATTTAATAATTCTTCTTATCAATATAATGTAATATAATAGAAATAGCATAAAGGTTAAATAAAAATTGTATTATCATTATATAAACATACCCTCTTGTTAATATAAACACTTTAACGTAACAACTGAAAATGTATTTCTAAATGCGTATTATATTAGATGAATTGTAATTCGAGAATATTTTAACAAACGCATTCTAATCAATTTTTTTAATATCACGAAATGATTCTGTTTATTGGTCAAATTTATCGATAATTGTAATATTAAATTAATAAAAAGTGAAAACGCGAATGTCAAGTATCGCACTAATAATAAAAACTTCTTTCCTAGATTTTAGATTCGTTCTAGGTGTGACTTTGTCCAACTGTACATAAAGTCACATTGACTATATTCGTAACCTTTTTTAGATCTACGTTCTTTGCTCAATTCGTTTGATGACGTATCCAATTGTAAAAGATTTATTGAAACAATTAATACGTGTTATACAGTTATATATTTTTTTGTTGTATTTTCTATTCAATTATTCACAAAACAATTATTGAATTTTATAACCACTAATTTTTTTTTCCACTTTCTTCATTTCCTCCAACTGTAGAAAAGAATTACAAATTTCAAATGTGCACGTGTTTTCTCGAGATACAGAATTAGTACGTACTAGGGACCCTGTAGGAGGGACGCGCCAAAGAATTTTGGGGGACAGGAACTTATGTAATCACGTGATTGCGCGCGAATCAATCAAACATTTTAAATAGTATATAAAAGTTGTATATAGTAATAGTGAATAGTATAGGGGATAGAGTGGTGAATTGATTTGAAAAAAATTATGAAATAATGAATTGCATCAAATACAGAAAAAAAATTAACCATATTTAATGATAATTAAAAAATTTATATTAAAATAGAATAGGTTAGACAAAAAAATTATTATTAATTCAAAAAGAAAGATTCAATTAAGTTTGATTTGATTGATAAGGCATTACAGTATTTAGAAATTTCAAAACAACTTGTAGGAATTTATACAATTTTGATAAATACAATTATCTACTATATATATATATATATATTATATTTACAATTATTTTAATCATTCGTACAATTTGTTTTTAATTTGCAATATTAATAAATCAGTTAGGATTCCTGGTCATTATATCTTCATAACTAACCACAACTAAAGATAAACATGGCTGTGCGTTGAATCGGAAGCTATCCCCCAAAATTTTCAGCCAATAGCAACCCCAGCAATATGTATGGCGCGTCCCTCCTACAGGGTCTCTAGTACGTACAAAAAAAAAAGGAAAATCGATCCAAAGCGGGAAAGTATATAATTTCAAATTAATTTACTAAAGACAATTAGTAAAAAAAAAAAAAAAACTTCGATTATTGAAATCGATTACAATAAACTTGAATAAATTTCAATTGTTTATAACAAATTTTGACGAATTAGAAAACTATGAGAGAGCACGAATCTCGTGTGAATTATTTGTGAATCGAATAAAAGTATTAATGTCGCAGATCTGTAAACGAGCCTTAATGATTTGTATTTTCTGTTGTTTTGCGCAACAATTTGATTCGGAGTTAATTTCAAAGGCAGTTAGCTGCGAAGTGGATATGGAGTAGACATTTTTGCAGTGGTTGCGAACCACTTTTTTTTAGTTTTTATATATATGTTTTAAATAAATTTTACAGTTCTGCTGTTAAAATTAAAGATCGTTTTGGCCTCGATAACATTTACAAAATTAATAACTATGAGCTACATAAAGATGATTAATTTCAAGAAAATTCTACTGTTATTATGTATTACATCTGGTTTAACCTCGTCTGCCAACAACGAAACACAAACAGATGGTGGTGAATCAAATAAACTTTCCTCGAATTCAAATAATTCGAATACTTTGACTACTTTAACACAAAAGAATATTGAACCGGTCATACCATTAACAACGATCTTTCCATCCATTAGCACCAAGGATTATGAAGTATGATTAACTTAAATTAATATGTCATTTGACGTAACACAAGTATTATGTTGAACAAAAACTATTTTTATATGATTGTAGGCAAAAAGTAATAGTTTCGTACAAACAGAAGGTGGTCCAATCTCAAATTTACCGTCCGTTAAATCATCGATATTCAATCAGAAAGTAATTGCCAAAAATAATTCTACATCAATGACGGTTGATAATGTATCTGTAAACAATGAGAATGTTAGTCTAACCATGACAACAAAAAAAGATCTACCAGTTTTGGATAGGAAAAGAGGATATTTAACTTCTGATCAAACAACTGTTAGCAATGTTAAAATAGAACATGATAATAATGATAATAATAATAATAATAATAATATAAATAATTCTAAAATTGAAGATATCTCTACAAAAGTAGTTGACAATGTTAAACAATTGAATGATATGAGTACTACTGTACTACATGTATCAGATATATCAGAAACAAAACTAAATGATACAATTACTTCTATAATGCCACCTGCGAACAAACATAAGCCAAACCCAAAACCAACTGTGACAATGGGTGGGGGTTCAGCAGATCCAAATAAGCCTATACCACCATCACCAACTAAAGATTCTCCATTAGGAATGCCAAGAAAAATTGACTATATCATACCTATTGCTATTACCATTGTTGCACTTCCAATATTGGGTATAGCTAGTTTCTTTCTTTATAACCGAGGTAAAGACTGTTGGGATAAGAGGCACTACAGAAGGATGGACTTTCTTATCGATGGAATGTATAATGATTAGGTAACGAAGGAATATATATATCTGAGAATGATACTTGCAATAAGATTTTGTAATATACATAGTAGGCAGCTAAACTGCTTTATAATTATATTTTGTTATATTGTTTTTGTTCTTCTCTAAACATGATGATCAAAGGAAATTTTGTTTTTTTTATATAATTTGATTAGAGAGATTTATTTTATATTGACATGTATATATTGTATGACATTGTTTGACAAAAATTTTGTTAAGATTTTGTTTATTATAAATGTTATGTAGAATTCGATTGTGTCAAAAAGAAAAAGAAAAAAAGCAATGCTGTATAAAGAAAAATTAATTGAAAGAAGGAAAGGCAATGTCAGTAATAAGAACAAAAAATTTCATTGTGTCTGTATAAAAGGAATATTTAAATTAACAATGAATCAAATTTAAGAACGTTGATTACAGTATAACTGTTGGATGTGTAATATGTTAATCTTCTATTAAAAAAAAAAAAAAAAAAAAAAAAAAACAAGGCTTTATACAAATTAGCCAAATTTACCTGCTATATATCCAGGAATATAAATGAACAATAATGATATTATGAAGATAAAAATATCAAACTATTTTTAGTAGAATATAATAATGCAAAGATATAATACATTCTTATATATCGAAGTAGACAATAACCGGCATTATCCAACAAGACCTTGCCCTTCAATTTATAAATATAATTACAACAGATTATTGTAAAATAAGACAAAATATACTCAGTTGTTTTTTTTTTTTTTTTTAAATTGAAGTATGGTGCATAAGATTTGATGACCAAAGAAGTATGTAATTGAGATAACATAAATGTAGTAACATTGTTGCATTTACTTGTATTCATTTGATTTTTACATATTTTTTACATACTATTTTTTTTTTCTTTTTTTTTTTTTTTTTCGTTAGAAATAACACGAAAAAAGCTCATGTTGTGTACATACATTGAACTATTGCCATAAGTAAATGTGTTCTATTGACAATGTTTGATAATTGTCTTATATTGTTGCAAAATCTATCAATGATTTATGGATTGCGTCCATTGTAAAGTTTTCATCAAAATTGTTGTTTATGAAGGTTATATTTTGTCTAAGTATGAAAAAAGCAATAATAATTATTTTTATACATGTGTATATGTAAAAAATTTATCAATATTGTTATGAAATATAGATACTTACAAGCACGATCATATTTAATGATTAAACCCATTTAATATATATATATATATATTTTTTTTTTTGTAATTAAGACAACAAGCGCACATAAATGACAAAAAAAGATTTGTGTAAGTGTTATAAAATTTGCATTCTCTTTCTCTTTCTTTTTTTATTCTCTTTCTCTTTCTCTTTCTTTTTTTATAGACGAAATTTCTGAAGATTTTTATTATTAAGCTTTTTGTGTGTAGGTACATAAATTCAGTGACATATCATTATACGTAAAATCACATATTGTACATCCATTAACAGATAACTATTGTGAGAAAGATGATTAATATCATCCATCGTATTAACTTACAAAGAATAATGCCTTTTTTTTGTTATATAATATTAGGTACTATGGGTTATTGCAAAATATCATATCATTGATCAATTGTTATAATGTTTACTGAAAATGCAGTATATATTGAATCTCACAAATCGTATTATTTCTCGAACAGCATATTTTTAAAAGTAAAAACTATGAGATAAAATAAAAAAAAAAAAAAGAAAAATATACAATCAGTTTTTTTTAAAATATGGATATATCGTTCAAGTTCGATTCATCCACAATTATAATTTCGATGATGATATTATGTACATTTTGTACTACATAGTACGTTTATATAAGCAATTTTCAATTAATTTGAATGTACCTCAAATGTATAAAGCTAATATAATATTTAATAGTTATTATGCACACGTACCATACCACCTAACTAATAAATTCGCTAAGAAAAAAATGACTACGAACTTAACGTGGAATACATTGAAATCGTTAAGTCATTGATTATATATAAACTACGATAAAATAAATATAAAAATAGTATTTGTCATAAAGTCAAGTTTAATATTAACAGCTTATTAATTGGAACGATTAACGCAATCTATCGATCCGATAGTTTTTTTTTCAAGAATGTTATTTTTATATAATTATTATGTTAATTTTGTTTACGATGATTTCCGCTTGTCGTGACGATCTCATGTTTTCGCGTTAATGATTTAAATCAAAATTTACATTAACGTTTACACTAATAAATTAAAAATCCGTCCAATTATTACGTTCAAAAAGGAATTTCTTTCTTATCATAGACAAAATGATTTATATCAAATTACACATTTTCGAATATATTTTGATGTAGAAAGGAAAAGTAAAAAAATAGTATAAGTTGTTGTGCATATAATTACAGCCGAAAGAAATCTCTTTTCTTTTTTCTCTCTCTCTCTCTCTCTTTCACTCTCTCTCTTTCTTTTTCTCTCTAAAATAAACGCTACAAATATCATGTAGTAACAAAAAAAAAAAAGATAAAATTATCTTAAAAATTTTGTTTAAATGACTCGTGAATGGGTCGAATTATGTAGATAAAGTTCAGCGAGATTAGGCCTCGATTGATCACGCTGACCTATGGTTGTGCACAATTGAACAAGTTCACGAATCGGTATTATACCGATCGTAGAGTTCCGAAACTTCTTTAAGATTAATCGAAGAAGAATCGTTTGTCAAATGCAAACCGAAGTAATCGTCGTCATTATTTTTCTTATTCGACGATACCGATCTGAACCAGGAAGTTTAGTTTCAAGATTAATCTCGACATGTTTATACAACCGAATATATTATCTTCTTATTTAGATTTATATTTAGTTTCATCAGGAAATGCCTCTCTCGGTGGTACCAAACTAAGCATCATCACGTGACGTTGATAAGCTCGTGAATTACGAAATTGAGTATCTGTTCCATGAAGACGATCTAAAACGCCTAATACTCCAAAACATTGATTAAATCTGAAACAAATAAACACGTTTATTTGTATTATTTAAAAAAAAAATGCGAAAGAGATGATGAAATATCTTTGTATGATGAATTTCTGACCTTAAGTGATGAAAATCATGTGCCTCTGGAGATGGGAAAAACGGTAAATGATAACCAGAATGAGCATTCAACGTCGAAAGAATCGCAAGAGAGAACCACAACCATGCGGTTGCTACGTGAGAGCCAACGATGAAAACACCGAGAAACGGTGGAATCAAATTGGAGCCAATGTGTTCTAAAGGATGACAGTACATCGCTGTTACCGCTACTGGTGCAGTCCATTCATGATGCTGTTTATGTATGTACTTGTACAGGTAACGGCTGTGCAGGAATCTATATAATCATGAAATGAAATATAGAAGAAAAATGTCTTTCTCAATCATATCAGGCGGCTTTAATAAAGTGTATACCTATGTGAATAGTAAAATCCAATTTCCTCGAACAATATATGAATGGCGATCTCAACGAGCACCCAGTGAAAAGTCGGCAATTCTCTTACCGAGGGATAACCGCGCCATTCCATAAAGTGATAACTGCAGTATGCTATAGGAAGTCCAACGATTATCTGATTTAACAATACTTGAGCGATTACTTTGCAGAGTTCTCTTGTGTCAACTGGCTCGTTCGTGCCTGGTTGTATCTTGTATCTTCGTAAAGCTGCTGGACGATTTGTAACGTCAAGGATCGTATAAATGCCTCCAAAAATCCAGTAAACCATGAATGTCAATCCCATTGATCCTAAATAAATATAATATACTATATTTACAATTTACTTATATAAATATTAATATTATATACATATATATATATATATATATATATATATATATATATATTATTATTATTATGGTGTTTCTTTATTTTTTATTTTATTATACCATAAACCCATAAGGTTACAGGATCGTCTCCAAACTTATTCAAAATCTTGTCCCATTGAGCTTGCCAAAAATCACCGGAAGCGCCCCAAAATCTTTGGAGATGCCTATAATATAATGTAAAAATATTAAATGTGACATCGATCACGTAATTTGTTGTCAAAAGAAAAAAATATTCTTTACCATGTCAACGAATTGCAAACGGCAGCAAATCCAATAACAACAGTTCCGATGACGAAAAGAACGCTTCTCAAACTCGAAAGCAACGTAGGCGGAGTTTGATTTTTGCCGGCATCTCCGCTTGGATTGGAAACTAGAACATTTTCAAATGATTTATTATTATTCATGAACAATTTGAAATATTGACTGTGTGGTTTTTTCCTTTTTTTTTTCTTTTTTTTTTTTTACATCTTAAATATAAATACATCGAAAATGATTAATATTTAATCGTGAATAGCTGAAATGATAAATAAAATATATTTACAAAAGTTTTATACAAATGTCGATAAAAATATATCATAAGACAAACAATTATTTTTTATCATTTCATTCGAGCTAATTATTGTGAAATAAATTGAACAAAAAATCATTTAATTATAAGGATATTAAAACGAGTCGATATTAAAACGATATATCGATTGACATCGATATTTTAAATAGAAAAACTATTATAAATTATTCTAATTGCTTAGAACAATTGAAGATAAATGCGATATAGAGGATCAAAGATGAATTAATTTTTACAATCGTATTACAAAAACCAAATGAAATGAATAAATTGATTTCTTCTTATATGAATTATATCATATAATGTTTTAATGTATATTTTACAGACAATCAAAATATTTCATGAATATTATATTTATATATATATATATATGTAATGTAATAAATTGTATCATTTCTTTTCTATTAGATCATTCTCTTTCTTTCTCGCAAATTAATAGAATTAAAAGCTAACTAATAAATAAATATATACAGACATAGAGATATAAATACGAGAAAAGTAAAACAATATGGTGAAATGAAGATTAAAAGTAAGTTACCGATTGTCCAATTCTATTGAAACGTAAAGAAAAATTCCTTCGAAAGACAGAAAAACAAAAAGAAAAAAAAAAAGAAAAACTAAATACATGTTAATAAATTTCTCACGATTCTATGTGACTCACGTTTCAATTGCGTTGAACCGCACACTTGTTGTTGTAGCTGGGATTTCTTTTTGATTATCTTTCGAAACATTTTATTTAAGAGACTTATGCTCGACATGATTCGATTGCCCGCCGTTATGGGAAACTGATTGATATTACACTACAATATGGATTGATCTTAGAGATCGTAATTTAGAATAAAAATTAACTAAAATACGAGATCCAAATACAAAACTCGTTATTTCACATACAGCATCGTATCATTAAATGAAACGCACTACACCGTGTATGTCCGTTCGTAGTTCATCATCAGCTAACAAAGACCAAACGAGAGAGAGAAAGAAAGAAAGAGATAGAGAAAGAGATAGAGAGAGAGAAAGAGAGAGAGAGCGATAGAAACACAGAGAGAGAGAGAGAGAGAGAGCCTTTGCTTATCCCTTCCACAATCTTTCATATTTATTTAGTATTTTTTTTTTTTATCTGGTATCATTATTTAATTTTGACAACAGTGAAACTTCATCATTGACATTTAAAAAATATTTTTTTATTTCCTTATTACTATTAAACAATTAATTTATTCATTTTATATATATATATTTAAATATTATTTCAGTATATTTTTTCTTTTCTTTTCCATCTCTTTCTCGTTAATTTACAGTTAAAATAACGTAAGCATTAAATTAAAGTCTTACATAAAGATTATATATATATATATATATTTTTTTTTTTTTTCATTGAATTTATTCATGAAGTTAAAAAAGTTTAAATGATTATCAAGTAATTTTTAATAAGGTTAAAGTTTAACAGTATATATAAGTGTGCATATTTGGATGTTTCAAAAGTTACTTTAGCAAACTGAAGAATTACACATTTTTTTTGAAGCAAGTTTTGAAATATAACGACGTTATTGCTCATATCGATTTTTTTTCAACGACACTGTAACTGAAAATTTACATTCTTAAAATGAAAAACAAATTTATCGTAATTCTTTTGTTAAATTAAATAATTGCAAATGTTTATCTTTTTCCTTTCTTGATAAAATGACTTTTGAAATATCCTCTGTATACGTAAATATACAGGAAAATATAGAAGAAGACAAAAAATTAATAATATATAACAATAAAATATATTATTTTGACAAATAATTTAAATTCGTAATTAAAAATAGCTGTTTTCTGTGTGTCGATGATTTTTTATTTTAACTATTAGTAAAAAAAAAATCTATCTCATTTATTGATGCAACGAATTATAAATAAACGTTCCATGCTAACAATTTAATATTATTGGTTTACAGAGACATCACCTGTGGATGTTAATTTAAAATCATTCGAATGTTCTTTCTGATTTATAATATATAACAAAATATTATTTGGGATAAAAAAGAAAAAAGAATTGATAAAAAATGTAATATGTTTTATTATCGTATCATCGATCGGTTATTGTATTTTTTGTTATATTTTGACATTGACTTCGTGATTATCAAGGACTGATATTCTAGATTGTGTAACGCAGATTAGTAATATACATATATAGAATATAAAACTTTATCACACACATGGCACAGATAAGTGCAATAATAAAAACACGATTGCATTCACCTTGCACGTGTATATACTCAAAACGATTTATAAATGTCACAATGAGTAATACACAATTTTTATTATCTATTGGATTGCAAAAGTCATAAGTCAAATATTCATTCCTTAACGTTTTATTAAAGAACTTAACAACAGCTGAGATAATGCTACAGTGTTTGACGCTAAAACATTTTCGTCAAAAACAAAAATAAGAAAATAATAAATAATAATTATAATAATATTAATAATAATAATAATAGTAATAACAGTAATAATAATAATAATAATAATAATAATAATAATAACAGAAGATAGAAGGAGGGAGAATTAAAATAATAGAACAAAATAAAAGAATAATAAATAAGCTCGGAGATTTGAACGCCTGAGTAATTAATCGATCGATTTTTGAGCTCGTTTATTTATCCGCAACCTATCCTTTTCTGGCCTTCTCCTTCTTTTCCTTTTTCTTCTTAACCGCGCGCGTTCTACTCTCTTTACTCCCCTCCCCTCCCCCTCCCCCTCCCCAAATACATATATACAAACATACAACCCACTCGAGAACGGTGCTGCTGCCGCCAACGACGCTGTGGCGATCTGGTTTATAAAATAAATGTCAAACTAAACGAAATTTTACAAGAGAAGAGAAAGTAACGTTGAGACACACATGATGCATCCATCATTTTTATTGATCGGAAACAAAGAAAATAAAGAATCATTCCACGAAATAAGATTAATTTGTTAATTTACGTGACACCATAATTCTTACTATTAATTTTTAGGAAAAAAAAAAAAAAAAAGCAAGCGAAAATATGATAAACAAAAGTAAAAGTAAAACAGAGAAAAGAGATAAAGGTAAAGAAAAAAAGTGGTATAGAGAGAGAGAGAGAGAGAGAGAGACAGAAAGAAAGAGAAGTACATAAAGAGAAAGAGAGAAGGTGTGAGAGAGAAAGAGAAAGAGAAGTACATAAAGAGAAAGAGAGAGAGAGAGAGAGAGATAGAAGATTGCACTTCTTCTATTTTACCTTTGCATTGTCTTTGGACGTCCATCACGATCGACGACGTCCACGATAAAATCGTTTATTCCAAATATTCACGTATAGACGCGACGAAGAAGCAAGAAGATCGCATTTGTCTTAACTGCTAGCTCGGATACCGTGTATTAGTCGATATTTTGTGGATACAGACTTGGTCGTCACCATCAGATGCGCCGTAGCATCAGAAAGCGATTCTCCCCTTTCCTCCCTTCTTCCAATTCCTCCCTACCACCCACTATTCTAATGCGCCTGCGATTAAAGGTACACAGGATCGCGTTTAATAGTACCATTTCTTCTCCATCTTACCATTTTTCTCAAACTATGAACAGATGAAATGTGTTATCATTCATAACGATTCATTATTATCGATAACTTTTTCTCGAATTGCGTATCGTTATCAAATTTTTGTCTATCTTTGTTTTGTATCAATTATTATCGATCATCAATTTTTTTTTTTTTTTCATACAAAAAGCCCGCGAAAATCGATTGACCAATCGCCTTAAGTTTTGTTTATTTGAAAAAAGCGCGCGAGGAATAGTGCCGTTTACTTTTAATTCAAAAGAAAAATAATGTTGTTATATTAGATATTAAATAATTAATCTTATAGATGAATTTTAATCAATTATAATTGATTGCTTATAGGATTAATCATGAATATTATTGACCTATAATAATATGAAATTACATTAGAATTACGTTGGTGTATAATGGAAACTTTTATTATAACAATCCAATCAGTATTTAGAAAAATTATCGTATTTTAATAATTTTGTTTTCTTTTTATTCGTAAAGTATTATATTAAATTAGATAAGTTATATAAGAATAAATAAAGTTTTTAAATTTAAATAAAGTAAATTATATTTTTTAGGGCGTCAATTTTATTACGTTACTACGCGTTAAATAGTGCAATGGCGCCACTGTTCCAACCTTAACACCCAACGAGTGTTAATGTTTGTCCAATTGCTTCCGACGAAAAGTAAAGTTTGCTAGATATAGTTAAATTAATTTTTAAATATTATATTTACAAAAAAAAGGAATAATTATTGCGTGTAATAAAAAGGCAAGTCTGTGTAAGTATCGTGTATATGTATTGTGCATTAGTTTCTAATAGAAGAAAAGTGCGTGTGGTGCGAAAAAAGATTGAAAATATGTGCAGATATAGTGACGTATTTCCATCTTGACATCTCATTGAATTAAAATAAAAGGTAAATATAATTTGAAGATATAATATTTGTCTTTAAAAAAGGAACTATATTCTTGTGATTTTTTTTCCAATTATTGAACCGTTTCTTAGTTAGTTTAATATCCTTAAATAATTTAATCATCCCTTAACCTTTTCATGTCAATCTTTTCGATCCACTTTAGTAAGTACGTTACGTCATTTTGCTACGTGTACACAAATATTTCTGACCTCTTCGAATGTTTAAAGACATGAAAGCTACTTTTTTTTATCTATTTGATAATGATTCATTTGAAATTGAAATAATAAAATATATCGTATATTAGTTCATATTTTTGTACACATTTTTAACATATAAATAAGAAATGTAAAAAGTTATTCTATAAAATTAAATTTTGTAAATTGGAATGCATGTTTATAACTTTTAAAATATATTAATATATATTATTATATAGTTGAGGTTATCAATTATATATATTCTTGCATTATTCATTATAATATATTTGTATATAATATAATGAAAACCACGTGACAGTTGGAAAAGGATAATATATTGAATTTTATATGTTTTTAAAACAATTATTATTATTATTATTATTATTACTATTAATATGTTTAACTATCTTATAACTATTTTTTTCTTATGCTGCAGTTATTATTAATGCTATCTTTTTATGCTGTAGTGATCCTACTATTATGTTGGATATATGTAAAAGATTGACCAAGTTTATAGGAATGATTATAGTGTATGTGTAGGTTAATATAATTAGTTTACCTCGACAGTACTATTATCCAATTAGCTCATGAAAATGAGAACATTGGATGAAGCTGGAATATCTGAACATTTTAGTAGAACTTTCACTGCCACTTATTCTACAAGTTATTGCAAACTAAATCAATCACCGAACTTAGTTTAATATAAAAAAAATAATGATGAAGTTTTTTGTTGTACTTCTATTTATGCAGTTCATAATGTGGGGAGAATTTGAAGAACCACCAGGGACCATGGAAGAAGGCCCACCTGAAACACTTTTGGAAGCAAAGAAGACCTGCAAGCAAAATAAAAATCAGTTGGAATCTTTTAAAGAAATTATGTTAAAAAACAAACAAAGTTTGAAAAAGAAAGAAGAAGAAGCGCAGGTGACATTTCATATATTTCTCCCTTATTATACTTTCATTATGTTATTATATATAGCTTTTTTATTTTATAATAATATTAATTATTTATTTTATTAATTTTTGATGGTTGCCTTATTTTCGAATCTATTATTATTATTATTTGTATATATAATTTTAGGAATATGCTAGTAGGCTATCAAAAATTAAATCTAGGACTAAGTTGTCCAAACGCAGTAAAGATGGTGCTTCAACATCCAAAGATGTAGAACAGCCATCTGAAATTGATACAAGTATACAGGATATTAGTCAAGCGACAACACGTAAAGCTAAATCTTCTTTGCTTCAAAGAATGTTGGTAGAGAATAGGAAAGTATTTGAACAGCGTAATAAAGAATTGACAGAGACTAAGCGAGCTGTAGAAGAAAAAGTGGAAGCTATTAGGCAACAATTAAATGAAAAAGATTTAGCAATGATGGAATTGCAGAAAGATCAAACTGTAACACCTATATTAGTTACTTCTGAAGTATGTTATATACTTGATATGTTATATACAATACTCTATTTAAGTAACAATATAATAAACGATTAATATTTTTATTTAAGATACCAGTGCCCGAGTCTACTTATATTCAAGAGAAGGATAACAAAATAATAGAACTTAACAATAAAGTTTCGGAGTTACAAGCAATTATTATGGATCTTCAAGAAAATTTAAAAGAAAAGGATTCGGTTATTGATTCAAAGACTAAAGCTATAACGCTCATGTCAGCTGATCTTTCTAAAAAGGGTAAAACAACATTAGATACGCTTGAAGATACGAAAGATGAAATGCGAACTATGCAAGAACATTTCGTTTTATTAGAATCGTCATTAAAGCAAAAAAATGATAATCTTCTTCAGCAACTTCATGAAAGGGATGATAAAATATCAGAATTAGATGATACTATTAAAAGGTAAGCATTAAGTAAAGATGTTCTTTGATTAAAGATATAAAATATTTCTCCAAATTGTTGTTTAGATACGAAAATGAACTGGCTGAACAAAAATTATCTGAGATAGCAAACTCTGATTTGTCACGTTCGACTTTGGATACTTTGGCTGATACGAAAAGTGCTATGACATCTATGCAAGAAAATTTTATTCTCATTGAGTCTTCCTTAAAAATGAAAAATGATAATTTACTTCAACAATTGCAAGATTATGAAATGAAATTAGGAGAAGCTAATGAAAAAATATTCCAATTAGAATCTGGAAGAGGTATAGTAAAAACACCTTCAATAGAAGATTTACAATATAATCTAAATAAATTGAAAGAAAATAATCGTCAATTACAAGATGAGAAATATGAACTTCAAAAGAGTATCGCTGATATGCAAAATCAAATGATTGTTTCAACATCTATGCATGGAAATGGTGCTATTATGGAAAAAGATAACAGGATAGCAGAACTTGAAAAATTAGTAGAAGAACTTAAAAAGTCCAATGATTTGCTCGAAGAGAAATCTAAGATTGAATTACAAAAGCAGCTTGCAGAATTATCTGTGAAGAATGAAGATTATTCGAATAGAATTATGGAACTTGAAAAATTAGTGCAAAATCTTGAAATGGAAAAGAATGAAATTGCATCTCAATTGCCATCTGAACTTTCAATTCAAAAGGAAAATGAAAAAACTCAAAAACTAATTAAAGAATTAGATGATTTAAATAAAAATATGATTAAAATAAAAGCTCAGCACAAAAGTAAAATAAAGGGTTTACAAAAGCAATTGGAAAACTTCAAAATGGTAATCATAATTTAAACATTTCAATGATAAATGTATACAATTTTATTATACTAAGGAATAAATAATAATATATTAACACATAATTTAGGTGTCCGATACAAATGCGGAGCTTGTTAGGCTGGGAAATCAAGTTGCTTTATTGGAGGAGGAGAAAGGTAACCTTCAGCTGAGTCTGGTAGACTTTGACGAGCTTAAAGGTAGGAACCAGGACAGGATTTATTTCGTTGTTCTTTCCATCCTTTTAGTTATGAAATATAATATGTGATTTATTCATATGATTTGTATAATAGGTTAATTTTTATAATGCAATGTCAATATAAAAATATTATATATGTATATATATATATATATATATATATATTTGTGTGTGTACTTCTATGTATTTATATGCATATATGTAATACATATATTCATGTATTTACATATACACATGCACATATATGCATCAATGTTATTGTAAATGCTATAAGAGATCATTTTTATACTTAAAAATCAAATATTTATTTGTAAATTTATAATGAAACACAGTATAGCTTTTAACGATTTTTGGTGATGGATTCTTACTTGACTTTTAGTTATTTAATTTGTAAATATAATGACCGTAAAAGCTCATAAAGAATACTAATTAATGAACAGATAAATCGTGTTAAATATTAGTTAGTTTTATGTAACATGGTACCTACTTTACTTGTCAAAGTTTGCTATTATATCTGATTTGTAGATATAGATTATTTATCCTATAGAAAATATAATCATCTTTTCCTTATTATCTATTACTAATACCAAATTTATCTTGTAAGTCACTTTATCTGCATGAAGGGTTATGAGACTTATAATATTTACTTGTTCATAGTTAATTAATTATTAATAATGACTACATATAAATATTACATTAATTTATATTATTAAACACATAATATACTAACAATTAAGTTAATACGATTAATCAATTATATTTTGAGAATGTATTTTTTTAAATGATTTATGCTTAATTTTATATTACTTATATATTTTTTTTTATTAATGAATTGTTAGTTTAAAAAGCCAACGCCATACTGGCGGGATTTGCTATTTGCGGCAATAAACTTAAGAGTTCCTAATACCAATTAATAATAATAATAATAATAATAATTATAATAATAGTTAAAAAAGGGTAAATATTGCTGTAAGAACTGTTTGCATATTTTTAAAAATTTGTTTCTATTTAAAAACACTAAACATTTATTGCACTTATTACTTAATGCTTCATAACTGTTATAAATAAACAAAATTATTATGTATATTATTGGTATATCATACAATCTGTATAGCATCAGCAGGAGATTGGCAAGAACGCATATCAGAGCTCGAAAGCAGATTATCCATGCAAACTGATGAAATACAAAAAAATATTGATGCCATAGCTATTTTGGAAAATCAGAAATTAGATCTTATTCAAGGTAATGTATTATTTTTTTTTAAGTATGTAAATGATATACTAAAAAAGATATAAAGAAGTGAAAAATATATATATATATATATATACATATATATATTTTCTTTTTATTATTTATTATATTTCAGAGCTACATTTATTAAAACAAAAAGTTTCTGAATTAGAAGCAGAAGTTGCAGATGCTGAAAATCATAGAGTAACTGCAGAAATTAAAGTAGTCGATTTAGAGGAACAATTGGAGTCAGTGCACAAAATAACAGAAAATAAATTAGAAATATCACCTAATGTAAATGAACTTCTTCAAAAGATAGAAACCTTACAACAGGAGAATATTGAACTATCAAGTAAATTAAATAAATTGGAAGAAAAAAGTACTTCCGATGCAGGATCAACCGAATCGTTTGAAACAATACATGAAGTTGATAAAAATGAATTATTGAAAAAGATAGATGATCTTACACAAAGGAATGATGAATTAACGTTAAAATTAACGAAATTGGAAGAAAGAAGTAGTTCACATGCTGGTTCTACAGAATCGTTTGAGGCCATAAATGATGTAGATAAGAATGAATTGTTAAAAAAGATTGATCAGTTAACTCAGGAAAATAATGAACTTATAGTAAAAATAAGTAGGAATGATGAGAAAGGATCTTCTGATACAGGTTCTACCGAATCGTTTGAACGTATTCCAGAACATAATGAGAGTACAGTTAAGATTGAGCTTCTTACTCAAGAGAACAATGATCTCGTTATTAAAATGACTAAACTCGAAGAAAAATTACTTCATCTTAAAAATAATTATTCTGAAATAGTTGAATCCAATGATATCTTACAAATTCGTAAAAATGAGCTTGATTTACAAAATGAGTCTTTATTATACGCAAATAATAATCTGTCTACTGAATTGACCAAGTTAAAATCACAGATATCAGATATGGAAGAAGAAAATATTAATTTACAAAAAAGAATTGAAGTACTTACCGCAGAAAATAATGATTTAGTTATAAAATGTACAAAGTTAGATGAACATCTAAATGTAATTCAGGAGAAACAATCCAATAGTACAGAAAGAACAGTGCGTTCTATTGATAATGAAGATCAATTGAATGCTTTACTTTTGGAGAAAAATAATATTGAAAAGGAATTAAACGTTGTAGTAGAGAAATTAATTGAACGTACTAATGCTGCATCGTTCTTTGAAATAGAAATTAATGATACCAAATTAAAAATGAATAAATTGTTAGAAGAAAAAGATGAAATTGTTATGAAAGTGCAACAACTTGAGGAGATAAATCAACAATTAATGGATGATTTAAACAAAACTATTCAAGAAAAAGAAGAATTATCCAATAAGATTGAATTTATCAATCAAAAAGAAAATATAACAGAGGAGGGACAAGAAAGTAGTGCAGTATTACAGGAGTTCATAGAAGAACCTGATAACAGTCAACAGACAAATGTATCTGCAATATTGCAAAATGAATCTGCTATCATAGCATCTTTAGAAAAAGAAATAAAACATTATAAAGAATTAATAAAAGAACAGACAAATGTTATAGAAGAAATGAAGTTGAAGTTATCGAGTAAGGAAGAAGAATTAGAAGAAAAAACTAAACAAATACTTAATTATGAAGTATCTGAGAAAGAAAGGGAAACTTTAGAAAACGCGTTAAAGGAGATGTCAGAAGCAATGGAAGAATGGAAATTTAAATATGAAAATTTGGAAGAGAAAATGAATTCATTGGAAGTAAATAAGGTATCTATTGAGAATGGCTTTAGTATGTTGCAAGAAGAAAATAAACGGTTAATTGGAGATATAGAACAAGAAAAAATAGCAAACAATATATTGAAAGAAGAATTAGAAAGTAGAATAGCAACGCTTGAATCAAATCTAGAAAAGGAAAGAATAATTGTCTCTAAGAAAGAGGATGAAATAAGTAATTTGAAAGAAAACTTAGAAAGTAAAAATCAAGATTTGCATAATAAATATTTACAAATACAAAATGAAATGATTACCATAGATAATTTGCAAGACGAAATTTATAATTATAAAAGTGATATTCAACAAAAAGATCTTCAAATCGCTTCAATATCGCAGGAATTAGAAAAAGTTAACGATGTTTTGAGATCGACGGAGGATAAAGCTTATTCTTTAGAAAAGAAACATTCGGAATTACAAGAAAAATTAAGCGAATCGATACCTCGTACAGAATATAATGAATTATTAGAGAAATTACGTCAAAACGAGATACTTGTTAATAATATGGAAAGTAAAATTGATGAATATATGAAAGAAAAAAATGAATTATTAGTCCAATTGGAAAGCATGTCTCAACAGAATCAAGAAGTGCAATATCAATTGACACAAAAACATGAAGAACTTCAAAATGTTTTGATGATTAAAGAAGAATTAGATGCACAAATTATAGAAACAGAAAGAAATAAAGCTGATGCAGAGAACAAATTAATGAATATTGAAAGTTCTTTGGAAAACAATGTTAAATTTATCGATGAATTACAGTCTGAACTAAAGGGTGCCTATATAATGATGGAACAGTTAAAAGTTAAACATCTAGAGGATATAGAAATGCATAATCGAAGATTCGAAGATACCATAGAAGAATTAAATACCAAAATTCAAGAATGCGAAAGTTTGAAAGCTGAATTGTTAGAAAAAGAGAAGCTTATTAGTCAAAATCTTTCAGAAGAAACTAAAATTACTTTAGAAACAAAAGTTGTTGATCTAGAACAGAAACTTGTTGATTCTGAAAATAAAAAACAAGCACAATTAGAAAAAATGAAGAAAATTGTAGCGACGTTGAAAAGAAAAACTGCCATGTGTCAAGAATTTGAAGCAAGGATTGCAGAATTAGAAGAGAAGTGGACAAGTGAGAAGGACGAAAAAGAAGCGAAAAATAAGAAAAATCAAGAAGTTGAGAGTTCTATGAGAGAGAAGGACAATAAAATAGCTGATTTGGAGGAGAAGTTGAATAAAGCTAAAAGTGAGACAGCTAATTCTCTTGAACATGTCGAAAGACTTACAAATGAAAGTGTTGTTCTGAAAGATAAAATGTCTTTACTTATCAATCAAATTAGTGAATTGGAAGATGAATTGAATAAGCGTATAGCACAACATTCCACTGATATAGAAGCTGAAAAATTAGCCAAACAAAGTGTTGTCAAAGAATATGAATCTTTCAAAAAAGAAATTCTTCAGAAATATGATCAACAGGAATTAATTCTTGAAGAAACTAAAGACAATGCAAGAGAGCTTAATGTACGCATGCAAGTTATGGAAACGGAATATGTAGAACACCTTGGATTGATAAAACATCTTCAAGCTGAAAATTGTTTATTATCGTCGAAACAAATACAGATTAATGAAAAATTGGAAAATGTAGAAAAAGAGTCAGAAAATCGACGATTGCTTATTGAAGAATTAGAAAAGAAAATGGCTGTGTCGACTGTAGATCAGATAATTCAAACTTCAGAAGATGAATTAAGACACGATACAAGATCAATAGTACAACAATGCGATCATTGTGAACAATGTCAAACCATAGTACAAGCATTAGAGGCTAAACTTCAGGAAAAAGAAGCTGAAATTGAAAATTTAGATAATGAATTAGCCAATTCTATTGGTAATTTTGTTCAAATGCGTGAATCTTTAAGATTCAATGATATGATGAATCAATCCAGTATAAGAAATAGAACGATGGAAGATCCTTACAATGATCTTCTATATCAATATAATACATTATTAGCCAATAATGAGGAAATTAAAACTAAATTGGAAAACATGGTCAAGGAAAACAAGGAAATTGTTGAGAAAAGTAAAACTCATGAAGCTTTGAATGTAAGTTTGCAAGAGAAAATTCTTGCTATGGAAGAAACTTTAATGGAAGATGAAAAATACAATGATTTATTGAAAAAGTATAGTGAACGGGAAAGTGAATTAAAAAATTTACAAGAAAAATTAGAAGCTATGGAAAATGAAATGAAACGATCCGTAGAAATGTTACAAGATGAGTTAATTGTACTTAAGTCTGAAAAGGAAGAAATCTTAACAAAGTATAAATTATTAAGCGATCAGAAAGAAGCTTTAGAACAAGAATTGGAACATCTTAAGATGGAGAATAACGAGCATAATCAAAGGTTAATAGAATTACAATCAGAATTAGATAAACTTAATCAGAAAAATACGACAACGATCGAAGAAACGGTTAATGTTAACGTAACAAGAAGTAGCGATTTGGATATCGTACATGAGGAAAAATATACTTCACCTCAGCTCTTTGATGCTTCGAAAATTTTCGGACCTCAGTATAATATAGATGAACAAAAGGAAACAGCAAAATTACAGGATCTCGTTAATAACAAAGATATAGAATGTTTAGCTCTTAAAAAAGAAATTGATCATTTGCAGAAACAAATGAGCGAAGATAAAGCACAAATGTTGCTTAATCGTAACGTATATGAAGAAGAATTAAAAATGTCTCAAGAACGTTGTCAAACAATGCAAATAGAAATAAATAATTTGCAAATGATAATAAATGATAAAGTTAAACAAATTGAATTGTTAAACGACGAAATAAATAACGTTCATAATCAACGAGAAAGCGTTGATACGCAAATTGAAGAATTAAGGAAGACAAAAGACAATGAAATTCAATCTTTGCAGGTGGAATTAAATACTACAAAAGATATTATAACATCGTTATCTATGCAATGTGACGAACAAAATAATTTCATAGAAATGTATAAGTTGCAAATTAGTAATTTAGAACAAGAAATACGTAATATTACGAACAATGATTCAACATCTAATTTACATCAACAATTAATGGAGATTACGAAAGAAAAAGATATGTTGCAGTTGCAAATAAATGATTTAACTCGATCTTTGGGAGAATTAAAACAACAAAATATTACACTACAGAGTATTAAAGAAGAGGAGTTGACCAGAAGTGCTGTACAAAATTTGGAAGTAACTCCAAAAGATGAGAATAAATTGCAAAAAACAGTAAGTGGAAGCAGCGAGTTAACAGAAATACAAACGACACCGTTTATGGAACAAAGTACAAATGTAAGTATTGATGATGCAAATGATAAATTCAATACCGATGAGGATACTTGGGGTTGGAATGCTGATGATGTACAAACAACAGATGATCATCATTCACCAATTTCAATAATTCCTAGTGTAGAAATACAATTGCGTACAAAGATTGATGAAATGGAAAAGAAATTGTTACATTTGGAAGAAGAAAAAGTGAAATTGATAGAAGAAAATAAAACATTACAAATAAGGAGTGGTAAGATGGTGAAAAAATTGAAAGAGTACAAAGTTCAGATAGAAAATTTGCAACAACAATTGAAGAGTCAAAAATCTATGACTGGTTTATGTGAATTAGATTCGGCTATCGAAGAAGAATTAAAACTTCAGATCACCGAATTAGAGAAAAACTTAAAAGAATCGCATGTAGAACATAATCACCTGCTTGTTGAAAAGGAAAATCTCTTAAAACGTATTAATGTGCTTGAATTGGCTAATGAAACATATATAGATATGAAAGAAAAGCAAGATATGAATATGGAAGTTCTTAGATTAGAAAACAAAGATCTTACGAATAAGATAAAGTCCTTGGAAGCTAGATTTTCTGAAGAAAATATAACACCTGAAAGTGAACTGGAATCTTCAATGTCAACTAAGCAATTGCAAAAAAGAGCTGCTGAAGATGTAACATCAGACATTAAGCAATTATGCGATAAATATAAAGAAGAATTGGAAACTGTAAAAGACGACATGGAAGCCCTTGCCACAGAAAACGAACAGCTTCAAAATTATTTGGAAGAACAGAAATCAAGAATATCAATTCTTGAAGGAAAATTAATTGCTGGGGAAAAGGATAGTCAAGAATTGAGGGAAGTTCAAGAAAGAAAAAATGAATTGCAAGGTTTGTTGAAAAAGTTAGAAGAAGAAAATGAAGCTTTGAAGAAACAATTTGAAGAACGTCTTTCTGATATTTCCAAGGAAACTCTTCAAATGGAAGAACGAATAAAGGAACTTAATCAACAATTAGAACTATCCACAATAAGAGCAAATGAGTTGCAGAAAAGAGAGGAATATATTCTCGAAGAGAAATCCCAAATGGAGGAAAAGATAAATAAAGCTAAAATAACAGAAGAAAAACTCTTTACTGTGTCGGAATCGTTAACAGAAGTTACAGAACTTTTGAATGCTCGAGTACAAGAAGTAGCTGATCTAAAACAGGAACTTCAGAAACAATACGTAGCTCGTCAGGAAGCCGAAGAAAAATTACAAAATAATATACAAGATTTAACTTATGAATTGAGAGAAAGGAAACAAGAATTAGATGATTTGCGAGGAGCCATTAGCGTTAAAGAAAGTGAATTAATTCAACAGAAGAGCGTTGAGACAGTTAGTTTACTTGTGAGTGAAGCTACGCAGGAACTCGTGCAAAAGCATGCGATTGATATCGAAGATAGAAACAAAGAAATACGTGAACTTCGTGATAAATTAAACTCATTACAAATAACTAAAGATGAAATTACTTCTGAATTAATGAAGAGATCTACTCAAGAGGATACTGTAACATCCTTGTCAGAAAATCTTAATGAAAAAGTTATGCTCTTGGAAACTATCAAGGCTGAATTATTACAGACAAAAGAAGAATTCCAACAACGTCAATTGCAATGGGAAAGTGAATCGCGACAGCATTCGTTGGATATTGAAAAATATTTGTCGACGATCGGTCAATTGGAAGATCGTTTGCGCGAATCTGAATATTTATCGAAAAAATTGCAAGAAGAATTGCAAAGATACAAAGTGTTATTAAATGATAAGGACGCGGAAATAAAGGAGAATCAAATTCAATTGCAACATTTCGCTGAACTCAAAGAAGATCTTCGTGAAAGTGCAAACGAGTTCATTTATTCAGCTTCAGAATTTGAAACGATGCGTATAGATTTGGAAAAGACTAAAGAAGCCTTGGAAGAAAATGAATCTTTGTTGAAAGAGGCAGAAGACAAACTTAAGGAGAAACAAATGGAACTGGATAAACTTTCTTCCAATAATTCTTTCCTTCAAAATCAACAAAGTTCTACTACTGGCGATGATTTACCTTTATTTAGAATGGGAAACGATAATGAAGAGATGCTTCGTAATACGATAGAAAATCTGAAGATCCAATTAGAAGAGAAACAACAAGAAATAGAACACTTGAAATATATTATTGAAGAGAACACTTATCCTAGGATAATTCAAGAAATGCAAGTTAATATTAATCTTCTTTACAACGAAAAGGCACAATTAGAAAATGCATTGCAAGCAGCTCAGCAAAGTTTATTAGATAAACAAAATCAAATTGAAAGTTTAATTAAACATTTAGAGACACAAGAGAAAGAGAACTCGACTTTGCTTACGAGAGAAAGAGATCGAAGATCAATTCAAGATCAAGAAGAGATCGTGAAATTGCAAAACGAGTTGCATGCAAAGGAACAAGAAATAAACGAATTGAAATATGTCATAGCTGAGAAGGATTCCCAATTGTCACAGATCAATTTGGATCCTTCCTCGGATGATTATGAATTACGTGAGAATTTGCAGAGTTTAACGACAGAATTATGTGCTAAAGAACAAGAAATTCGGCAATTGAAGACGAGTATAGACGAAGCTCAAAATGAGATCTTACGTTTGAAGGATCTCGAGATGATTTCGGAAGAAACCAGGAACATAATCGAAAGATTGACCTCAGAGAAAGAAACGATTCGATTGGAAAGCGAAGAACTTTTGGAAAAGAAATTAGCAGAAAAGGAATCGGAAATTGATGCCATTAAACAAAGATTATCAATGGAGAACGAAGAATTAATGAATAATCTTAGATCTAAGGATAAGGAGGTAGAGAACCTTAAAAAACAATTTGATATTTGGACGACGGAATTAAATGAGGCTTTACATCGTAAGGAAGAAGAATTGCAAATAATGGTAAATGTAAATCTTCAAGAGAAGGATAAACTTATCTCCGAATTGACTTTTACGAAGGAAGCAGAAATTCGAAACTTGACCATTCAAATTCACGAAAAGGACCTACGTATTGAGGAACTCATTGATTTATATAAAAAGGATCAAAAAGAATTGGCCGAGTTAAGACAGTATGTAGAAGAAAAGGAAATTGAGATTAGAGAATTGACCGATCGATTGGAAAGTAAAGTTAAAGAATATGAAATGATCCAACGTGCTTTGAAAAAAGATTTTCCTATTGCTGAAGCAATGAACATTCAGGAAGGTCAAGAAATAGAAAGGACGACCTTAAATACCTCCGATATTCTTGAAGGAAGCGAAGATTCGAAATATTCGAACGAACTCGACCTCGCTCTTTACATGCTCCACCAACGAGATGTCAGATGCGAAGAATTAACCCATGAATTGATGCAATTGCTCGAGGAACGTGACACCTTGCAATTGCGATTATCAAATGCTATTCGAATAAACGAAGAATTACGAAAAATATCATCGTCCGATTCGAGCCCGAGAAAGGATGTTCCAGCTTCCTCAGAAACGACTGATGAACCCCTAATCGAGCATCCTTCCCCATCGAAATCGGATGGACCCGTTGAGATAGCCAAAGAAGCCATAGACGCACCGATAGAAGAAGATAAAGCAGCTCTCTCTCTGAAGTACGTATATGATTTCATTTAAATCCCTTTTTTGTTTTTTTTTGGTTAATCCTGACTGTTATATGTTGTATAAAAAGAAATATTTTTATAGTAATCAGTCTAACAAATTACCTAGATAAAATCGAATCTTACTTATCACATAGAAGATTTTGAAGTTGTGCTCATGTATTTTTATTTACCATTACGAAAACTTCTTATTGCTGCCTTACCTGATATTTCTTTTGTAATTCCTCTAAGATAAACACAATATGTTTGACAAGTTTAGAAGAATATCTTTTAAGAACAAGATGTGTATACTTAGAGATGTCCTTGCTCCAATTTTATTGCAGGTCTGTGTTGTTTTTTCTAATACATTTTCATTGCTTTTGATTATTTTTGAGTTGAATATTTAAGAAATATTTTGTTCAAACGTGATCTTTTGAGTAGTATAATTTTCCTTCATTTTTTTTTTTTTTTTTTTTTGTAATCAAAACCCTTCCTTAAACCTTTTTATCTATTGTGAAAGAAAGCTCCTTGGTATACATGCCTTAGGTAATGCAAGTGCCTTAGTATAAGCTAGTTTTCCCTTTAGGCTGTCGCAGTTACATACGGTTGGCCATACAAAGGACGTACGGTTAAGGGATGAACGAGAGTTGAGGCATACGCAACAAATGTCTTTATTAGCACATAAAGATGTCCTAAGTACACTACCTCCAGAAGCTGCTGCAAAACTTGTTAATGCGAACTATACGCTCTGTACGTATTATCATTATAGATTCATTTTGTCGAGTTATCTTTTGAATTAGCTTGAAATTTATAAATCATATCGTTAAATTATGATTATTTTTCCATTTAATGACGTTTATGACATTTCTTTACAGCAAGGGACGTTCAAAGTCAGTCGAGCGTTCTCCTAAATTGGCTATGGGGAAAAAGGTAAATTCTTTGTTTTATTTATAACAAGAATACAAACTATATAAATAAGGTGATACACCCTATACATATATATTTGTAATAATTATATTTTATTATTATGTTTAATAGCACACCGAAGGTGATGCACATGTGATGAATGAGCAACGGGAGTGAAATGGACTACATCCTTATCTTTTGGTTACATTCCTGCCAAGTGCCAACTGCCAAGATTTTTTCTGCAGTTAAAGGTCTTTTGTAGTTAAAATCGAGATAAAAAAAAAAAGGGCGCTTCATTTCTGAATAAACGATACTGTTATTATAATTACACAGCGAATTTGTCGCAATTTTGAAATGTCGCATGCGTCTCACGAAACAAACTCCGGTTGCTACCTTAGATTATTTAGAAATAAATTTTTTTTTTTTTTTTTTTTTTTTTTTTATTTATAAATAAGTTACGTAAAGTTTAATAACGATACACGCGATCATAATATTAAGGCTTTTATCAGGGGGTCGCTATCTTTGTGGTATAACTTTATAACTCCGAAACAAAAAATTATGTTCTTTATTGTATAATACTTGTACAGCTTGCGAGCTCTTGTATAATACGTGAAAATGATTCCCACTATTAGAAATTAATTGAATTAAGGTTATATTTGATTAGGTGGGAATAGTAATTGTTTTTAATGCAAACGAATGATCTATCTAATCAAATATACGTTTGTTCGAACGATTAGTTTCTTTTCCTATTTCTATATACATATATACATATATATATATATATGTATATACATGTATATATGTATATATATGTATGTATATATATATATATTAATTTATTGGTATATTATTGTTCGCGCTGTTGAGTAATTGTTTTTTAATCTATAGAAGAATTTTTGGCGTTTCATATGACAATTATCTATATATATATATATTTATAAAATAATTTTAAACAAGTATTATGTCGTATAAAAATGATGATAGATAGGAACATGTTAGAATCGTCACCTCCCTCGCGTACAATTTCTCATTTGTTATTTTCACAAAATTTTTGTACAAAAACAAAACAAATGAAAAAAAAAAAAAACAAAAGAAAAGAAAAGATAATGAAAATAATAAAACATAAGAGAGGTATTTATCTGATATATTGTATATGTTTAATTTAAACCTATTTTAAATTATTCATTTTTCAACGATGTATATGTTACTTGGAAAACAAATTAGAATTATAACGAATTATGTATTATCATAATTAAGATATTTCTATTTTTGATTTTCTTTCTTATTAAATAAACAAAATATATATATATATATATATTTTTTTTGTTGCGAAAATAGTCGATGTGTATAAATGTTACTTTAAATTATTTAAATATCTATCATGATAAACAGAATTAATTAATATAGATATAGTTTGTCTTGGTGGTTAGACTTATTTAAGACTAGTCTTTTTTTTTCTTTTTTTTTTTTTTTACATATATTAGATTATATTTAAATATAGAAATATATTTACATTCAAGAATAACATGTTGGAATACGTTTGAACTCATTGGAAAATGAATTTACTTGCAAAACAAGTAATCATTTTAGAGTTGTAAAATTATTAAAAATAGTCATCTAATTGATATATTTTTTCTATATCGTTGAGACTATTATCAGGAAATAGATTAATATGAGATGAGAGTTTTCTTCTTCTTCTTCTTTTTTTTTTTTCTATTTGATAAAATTCATTCAACTGGATAATTAATACGGTTTGTTTAATATATCTCCTTTTCCAATTAATAATATCAAATAATTCTCCTTGTTCGTAAACGTTTTATTATTGTTTCATAGATTTATAAAAAATCTTTATAACAGTTTTGTGTTTAGAAGTTTTACAGCTTGAAATCAATCGTCATTTTATATTATTACCATTTTTTATTATACTTGGATTAACGAGATCAGTATTCTCTTCGTCATCAATATTTGTTATATTATTTTCAATTTCATTTGCATCTTTTACTGTAGTAATATAATCTTTATTATTCGAGTCTTTTTTATCCTTTGTCTTGCATAGTTGTTTGGATAATAATACCAAAAGAATTATTATACCTATAATAAAAAGAACAATGATCGTACAAATCGTGGTTATTAATATACCAGAATATTCATTAGAATCTTTTTTCTGTAAATGTGTCCAAACTTGCATGCTTTTGTTTGCATATTCAATATTATCTCCCCAACTGATCCAAGTATTATTGTGTAGTAATGGATTCCCCAAAATGTCTATTTTTTGATTACTTGGTTGTACTACAGTAAATCTGTGCTTCAGTATTGCTAATTCTAATAGGGTAAGAATTTGTGATTTGGATTCAGCTAAATTGATCATTTCACATGGATCATTAACAATGTTGAACAAACAAGGTGCTATTAGGGTATCGCATTTAATCTGTAAAACAACAATATTTCATATATTTTTAATAAACAATATATTCAGAAAAAAAGAAATGATAAAACACGAGATCGTTTATAACACTCGTGATAATGAATAAATTAATCAAATTAATTAACTAACCATATCTACTTTTTTAACATTACATTTGAGTTCTGCTTTCTTTCGTAAATCAAGTAATTGATCAGCAGTTAATATCTTCTTTTGAAATTCTTTATTAGTATTGTTTGCAACACCAATGTTTCTTCGTTTTCTTCTCGATTCGATTATCTCTTGATTAGTCATTACACCAGCAAAAGCAATACCCGCTTTACTTTGCAGAATTTGATTAGGATCGTATGCTGGTGGAAAACCAAATTCTTCATTTGGCTTGCCACTCTCTCCTAACCAGTCATTAACATCAACATTACCCGTGATATATTTAAAATTTTTATAACGAATTGCTGCATAATCACTAATATCATCGATATTGATGAGTAATTCAGTTCGAGGACTATTACGATTTTCTACTATACTTTCCCACAAATCCTTGCCGTCTATTTTATTTAATTTGCTTTTGTTCAACCCTTCAAATGAATAATTATTATAATTGAATAGTATATATTTGATTAGAATAGTAATAAAAATATAAGTGATAATTGTTTTTTAAAATCAAACCTGCCGCAGAAAGTAACGTTGGTAGCCAATCGACAATAGACATTAATTGATTTGAGACTCTCTTTGATTTATTTATGAATGGACTCCAAATAGCTGCGACTCCTCGTACAGCACCTTCCCAAGGGGTTCCTTTTATCTTCAAATTATAAAGAAGGAGAGATGACTTTTAATCAATTTTTATTTTCTTCTGCCTTTTTATAAATTTGATTACTTACACCTTTAAGGGGATAATTACTGCCATGATTACTAAAAATATTTATCGTTGGTGCTCCATTATCACTGATAAATAATATTATACTATTTTCTAACATTTCACGTTTTCTTAATGCTGCAATCACCTCGCCTACACTTTCATCCAATTTCGAAACCATCGCTGAAAAAAAAAACAAAATAATGATTCATTTTTGTGACATTACACAAATAGATATCTTACAAATATGAAAACACACTTTTGAGTATTCTTAATAACAATTTTGAATACAGACCCGCGTAAGTTCTTCTTTCTGGATCATGGATATATCCAAATTTAGCTATTTCTTCGTCAGGTGCATGGATAGAATTTTGAAAACCTCCATTGTGCGGTGCCAGATGTGAGAGATAAAGAAACATTGGATTTTTGGTATCATGAGAATTAATAAGTCTCACCGATTCCTCCGTAAATAGATCAGTTGAATATTTATTTAATGTATCCCAGGCTACCGAAAGATTTCGTCGCATATCAAAGCCTGATTTATTTAAACTTATCTATAAATAATATTAATTTAAATTTAAATTAATCATCGATGTGACTGACAAATTTTGAAGCATTGTTTGAAAATCAAATCAAAATTGTTTTTAATCAAAATAAGGAGAACTTACGTAATCAGCATTAAAATGGGTGTAATAGTCTTGAAAGCCAGTGTAATATCCAAAGAATGTATCAAAACCGCGATAGGTAGGTGTGTAAACTTTTTTATAAAATCCTAAGTGCCATTTACCAACGGCATGTGTTACGTAGTCAGCTTCTTTGAAATACTGAAAAGAAAAAGGCAATAAATAATTTCAACGAATTACCTTATACCGCAATCTGTTAGAATCTTATCGAACTAACAGAGATAATCGTGACTCTTTATTAATAAACAAATAATTCGCGATTATAAATTGAGATATAAACTATCCTATCTTTCAAATTGAATGAAATTGCACACAGTGTGTAAAATTTTATTCAAATCGGTTCAGTAGTTTAGGAGTCCATTGCGGACAAACAACGTGACACGTAATTAATATATATATATATATATATATATATATATATATNATATATATATATATATATATATATATATATATATTAAGATTGTTTATTTACCGAAAATAATTTTGTCTTGAAATGGGAAATGTGATAAGTTTTTCCAACTAAAAATACTATAACTTCAACAAGAAGAAGCGTCACCGTATACGGTGACGGGGCCCCCGGAGAAGCATGCCCGTCTCCGGTATACGGTGCCGAACGTGTTAAGGCATCTCACCCTTTATGATATATCCAGCATTTAACACGCAATGATATATATTTATAAGTTCGTAATTGAAATACCTGAGGAAGTAATTTTTCGTTCAAAGGAAGTCCTCGTGATTCACCACTTAATAAAACTGAATGTTGCATGCCAAGTCGAATCGGATATTTTCCTGTCATTAATGCTGCTCTACTGGGTGTACACATTGGTAATACATAATGACTATTTAGGATAACACCATTGTATGCCAAAGCATCGATATTTGGTGTTGGGATTTGATCAGATCCATGAAAGCTAACGTCGTTCCAACCCTATCGTGTCGTGTCAAAATTGTATATATTTTATTCAATTAAATTTTAGTCAGAATTTGATTATTAACATAATGTATATTTTCCTTACCATATCATCGGCAATAATCATAATGATGTTTGGTTTTTGACGATTGTCACGATGAAATTCTTTCTCTTGATTTTCCTCTTGTTCAATATCATCCTGACTCTTCGACATTGTTTCATGTAATGTAGATTTTGATATGATCGCATAATTTAATTTAAAAACATTCGAAAGACACAGCGTTACAAATAATTGCGCTAAACTCGTCCATTTTTTATTCATCTTTTTATGATACTACAAATCAATTGAGAAAATAGATAATATAAAAATGAGATGATACTACAATGTTAAATAAAAATGAACCGTTAGATAGTGTTTGTTATCTCAATATTATATGGAATTCATTTAGTTTTTTAGAATAAACAAGCGATACATGACTTATTGTTAAATCATTTTCATAATTATGATCATCACATATATTCTATTGTTTATAGAGTTCACGATGCCAAAAACAAATTCTCAATTTTCATAAGAAAATACAATTGAAAATAAAGTAACCAAAAAGTCAAACCACTATCGAAAATTGTAAGGAAACGTTAACTCGGGAATATAGGGCATGACTAAAAGCATTAATGCAAACAAAAATTTCATTTGCAGATAAATAATCATCGTAATATCTCAGATTGGAGTATGGAATCACGATAAATATTTAATTCTATCGATTTTTCAACAAAATCAAATCGAGGACGTACTTATTTTATTTTAATTATCATTAAATTATCATTTTCATGTTACCAAACGTAAGTAAATATTTGAAAGTATGTTACAAATATATAATATACAGTAAATTGAATTGTATAAATCGCTGACGATTATTACACTTAATATACCATATTTTTTATATTATAATTATAGAATGATTCATAAGTTCTTGCCATTTATGTAAATAGCTTCGAAAGTATAATAGTTGCTATTAAGGAAACTGATAAGAAATGTATGAAAAATTCATGACTATAATATAGCATCAGTATTTTTTTTTGCTATGTTGGCCTCTTAAGATAGTGGCTGACAACACGAATCTAATTATGTGCAAAAATTTCTTTTTTTTTTTTAATTTCATTCTACTTTACGTTATCGTTATTGTTATTTATTTCGATTAGATTTCATTTTCTGCTAGGTTCTCAGAGTGGATTCTTTTGAAACTTTTAAGAATGTATTGGTTGTAATTATTATTGGCTAGCGGGTTGTTTATTTCTTCTAATATCAATTCTTCCTTTATATTTGTCGTTCAATGTTAAAATAATTTCTACACTTTGTTGTATGCTAATTAGATCACACTACGTGCGAATCAATCGTTGTTATGTCGAAGAGCCATAATTGTTTACCATACTATACCCATAGACAGCAGGAGAACGTTTGATTCTTATTTACAAAAATCAATGGTTGACCAAGAACGGATTGATGTATTGTATAAATGGAATAAATCAAGCGAGTAGAACATAATTAACAAGCTAATTCACCGATCGATATGTTTATGAGGAATACGTTTGGATGCATTGAACTGAATAATAAACACCGGTTTGAGATTTGATTAGAAAATGTATCAAATGTTGACGAAGTCAGTGTGGATTTTATTTGTCAAATTGATTGTTTAAATATTTTAATCGTTTTCGATAAATGATAACATAATTGATTAATAATTATATAGGGATATGTTTATAATTGATTATTGTTATATATATTTATATATATATAATATTTAACCGAAGAAAAGTTTCGTCATGCTCTAAATGCTTTTTTTTTTTTTTTTCTTTTCCTTCTCGCCTTACTTTTTTTCATGGAAAATCTAAAGTGGTAATAAAGCTTGGTAACTCGAGTTTCGCGAACAGTTAGATCTCGTATTGCCAAAGGCTATCTCCTTCGACTTTTACTTATTTTATTTCATTCGTTTTATTTACTGCATGCCGCGTACACGAGAAACGTCTTCAAAAGGTAAACGTATATATATTATCAAAGAGTATATATATTATCAAATAATCTTATTGTTAGCGATATATGATTTTAAATAGAAAAAAAAGAAAGAGAAGAAGACAAATAAATAATGTCTGTTTCTAATAAAATTTCTTTATCGATATTTATATATGATATATTAGGTCGAGTCATAAATAACTTCCTCTTTTTATGAGACAAAAAATGGACGCTTTTCTGCGACTGATAAGTGCAAGACACCTTTCATGGAGTTTTTTTTTTTTTTGCACTCTTTGCAATTGTTCAACGTATCTATTGGATTTTGCTCCAATATTACCTTTAAAAGGTTCATCAAAGTTGGAAATACGTCCTGCACTCGGTTCATCTTTTAAGATCTTATCTCCAGAACGGAATTTTACAAACCAATTTCTGACTGTCCTATCAGTTATCARTCYTGCACTGTATAMRCTRYATATTTTTTCAGTTGCCACTTTAGTGCTATTGCCTTGTTTCAATTCCTAAAGCATTACACGTCGAATATGCACTTTTTACTATCCAATTTCAGTGGTTAAGAAAAACGGTTAAATGTAACATTGACTGCATAAAGAAACATGTGTGCAGATCACACGTGTTACAAGTGAAATCTTCGAAAACTAAGTTTCGAAAGAATGAGACGAATAGAAAATATCTGCTGTAGGATAATTGTATTCTCTTCTTATTTAGTATCGCGGCCGTTTCATTGCCTCCCACCGCTCCGTTACATCGCCGCCTAACCGTTTCGTTACATTTTTTCAAATTACACCCATTCTAAAGAAGTTTTTACTTCAAAAAGTTGACAGAAGACTAACTGAATCCTCATCTATACAGTGATATCGAAAAATAGTAGATAAATACGAAAAATAGATTCTACATAGACGCATCGGAAGTTACTTATGACTCGACCTAATATATTTACACATATATATATATATATATATATATAGGCGGCCCTCGACTTTCACATATTTTACTTTCGCACATTTCAAACCCATTTGCATCATGAATAGACATTTTTTATAAAAAAAAAAAAAAATAAATGGTATTCAACTAACTCTTGACAGCTTTATAAAGGAAACACCCAAAAGCCCTTAACACGACTCTTTAATTTCATTATGTATACATATTGATAGATAAATACTTTAAAACACAGTTTTTGGTGCAATTTTTTTACATTCCCTTACTGTCGAACATTCAACATATTCGCATACACTTTAAGGAACTAATTATGTGCAAAAGTTGATGGGCCTATTGTAATTTTTATATTTCTTACAATTGGATATAGTAATTGTTAAAAATAACAAACTATTTATTAATATTTGCAAAAATAATGTGAAGTGTTGAGTTTCAGGTAACAACTCACCGATTAACTTGTAGCTTCTTTCACTTCGACTGTCTTATGCTCGACTGTCAATTCCGTAATCCATGTTTCCCTGATCGCCATCAGAAAGCCTCGAAGTTTGTTTTCACTACGATGGCGTCAGATCGTTACAAAAAATGAACAAACGTTTTCCTCGAGACATAGATTTCTAATCTCGAAATAAAGTAAAATAAAAATATTCAATAAAGTCAACGATTGATACAATAATAATTGTTATATCTTAACATGAAAGAATATCTATTTAATTTTAACTATAATTTATTCATTTATATAAGATGAACCAATTGATACTTTAGTATCTGAAATTACTGTATTGTTTTTTTTTTTTTTTTTAAATATACGTCGAATGTTTTAAGTAAACATTTGAGCGATTCAATGGGGCTCATACAATATCAAAATATATTTTTATTTTTGTGTCATTATTTTGTAAAGATATCGAAGTCCTTTTTTTAACATTATTTTTCAAACAGATTTCATCATTTGTTGAAATACCTGCAATGATGGTTGTTTTTTTTCATTAAAAATTCATTGATTCTAATGGTAACATTATTCAAGGTCACAGATAAAAAAAACATAATAAGATTTAAAATACGGAAACAGGTTGCGTTTATCATGAGTGATATACTTGTGTTAAACACAAAATAAGTTAAATTATTTTTATGATAAACCAAATAATGTTAATTGGAATCAATGAAGTGAAAAATATTGGTCATTTTTTTGTTCAATATTTTTTCAATCCTCGTCATTCCTTCACGAAGTATGCATTCAATGTCATCGAAATTTTGGAGGACAAGGGTTAATACAAAAAAAAAATGTTCTACTTTCGTTTGACATTAGAATAGATTCGTTTGGATACACATCAACGATTGCAAACATTAGAAAAACGTTTAACGTTTAATTGTTTACCGCATTTGAAATTATTTGACGATTTTTCTATGTTATTACATTTGTTTTGACTTTCTAATTTAATAGAATAAATCTTGTAAATTCGTTTATTTCGATTATTTCCTAAAAATCATTTCTCTTTTTTGATTTAATTAATAATTAACACTTAGTCGACCAAACGCTCCCACAGAGTCCTCTACAATTTCCACCGCGCTCAGGAAAATCAAACTGCGCTCTCCACTGCGCATTTTTTTTTGAAGTAGGTAGTAGTTTTATATTTCTATTCGTTTGTTTATAAATGACTTGAAAGTACAAATAAAATGTTTCCCTAATTTGGTCGAAATCGTCTCGAGTTGCTGGTTAGCGCAATTGAAAAAGGCCTCGAGTACAAAGGATTAACAATGTCTTTATATATTTGTTAAGAATTTTAAATGTACGAATATAAAAATCGTATAAATAATTTATTAATATTATTATACTACTCTGTCTCTGTCTCTCTCTTTTATTATTCGTTGGTTAAAATATTCAAGAGTGGAGAGGTCAATGAATAATACAAAATGTTTTATATGTGTAATACAGAATGACAATTTTAAACGATAAGAAAGATAGACAACAAAATACCAATGGGAGGTGAGAAGTGGTTAATATACATACATATATCATTCGTATAAATAGATATGTACATATGCTTATATACACATATATGTGGGATTCGTGAAACAAATTGGATTTTGCTGGGACTGACTGGACCGGGGGGGGACTCGAACCACAGATTCTGTCGCTTTCCGGGCGACTGCACTTTTAACCAATTGAGCTATTCAAGGCCCATCCCACCAATCCTTCTCACGAATGCCCAATAAGTTTGGCATGAAGACACTCATCCCACATTCCCCCCCTCCTTAACAACATTTGATCCCGAATGTTATGCCACCTAACATCATCTCCTCTTTTTGTGGCGTCCTTCATCACCAACTTCGTCTTTAATTTTTTCTCGTGGCGTTGTAAGACAGTGGAACGTGTTACGAAACAGACCCTGCATCCCGGCTGAACCCTCATGTGTGGGACTCGTGAAAAAAATTGGACCACCTTGGGATTGACTGGACCGGGACTCGAACCACGGATCCTCCTGTCGCTTTCCGGGCGACTGCACTTTTAACCAACTGAGCTATTCAGAGCCCACCGACCAATCCTTCTCACGAATGCCTAATAAGAATGCGCCCATTGAGGCGCACGTCCCACATATATGTTTACATAACAATTTTTATTCAGAATATATTCTCTATTTTATTATATAATATTAATTTAAATTTGTTTATACAGATATTATTTAATGTGGCATTATTATCTAAAGATATTTCCTTATTTTCTAATATATGTATTTTTACCTAACTTAATATTAAATTTTTTCAGGTAATATTCCGTGCACAGATTTGATTCCTAATTCATTAATCTAAAAGTAAACAAAAAAAAATTATATTTTATTTTGATTAATAATATCTTTTGCTTAAACAACGAATTATTTGTACTATAATATTTATATGCTTAAAAGTATAATTTGTCTATATGCCAGATTATATACACGTATTATTTAAAAAAAAAAAAGAAAAAAACAAAATAGTACTTACTTCAACATTAATTGGACTGGCTAATACATAAATAATTCCATCGGTAATATTCTTTATTGATAACATTTCTATTTTGTCCAAAATTTCTGGTTTCAAATTGAAAACTTTAACCATATCAGTGTTCACAATACTAGGGCTGATATTCTGTTAATAAATAATAAACAATGATTCATTTTTCTTATTTAATATCGAATTAATAAATGTTGATTTTTATTTTTATATATTTATTTTAAATGTATAATACACAAAAGTAATTTTGTGTGTAATGATAAAAAAAAAGCAAACAAACAAACAAACAAATACAAATAAAAATAATAAGAATATTACCGAAATTTTAATGCTTAATTTATCATTCTGAATTTCATTACGAACACTATCGCACATTGCCCTTAAAGCATATTTACTGCATGGATATAAACTGAATGGCAATTTTATGTTTTGTGCATTATGGCCAGAAACGCTGCATAAATAAATAAAAAAAAGAAAATTTATTTTTAATAAATTCATAATACAAAGAGACATATAATAAGGTATACAATATAAACTTGCCCATTTGTCCTAATTACAATTATTAATAAAATAATATTACAAAAGTATATTTTATTTTTACCTGTTAATATTAATAATGTGTCCTTGATTTTTGGATTTAGACATTAATTTAACAGCTTCTCTTGTGCAAATAGCAATTGCGATCACATTAACGTCCATAATATTATGAAAGTTTTCTGTTTTGCCATCTGCAAAAAAAAAAAAGACGAATATCATCTCGATATCGATATATTTTTGTTATATTTTGTATAATACATTTTTACATTTAATCATTACATTCATTACATTAAATCATTTTTACATTAATAAAAAATATCATAGATATTATCAGATATAAAATTATTAGAAAAGTCAAATGTTATTAGTAATTGTCTTAACATTTAAATTACAATACAATGATAAATGACAGATAAAGATATATATATTTTATTAATATTATTAATTAAAGATATTAATATTTTATTAATTATTAAGTATTATTACACATGTATATATGAATATATATTATCAGAGTATTGTTTAGCCAAATATGTAAAAGGCATCTCACGTATTGTATATATATATATATATATATATATATATATTTTAATGATCAATTGCATGTAATATCAATAACAATTAACATTGTACTTTTAAACAAACCAAAAAAAAAAAATATTCCATCGACAAAAATCTAAATGAATAATTATATTCTTACGTATATTACATTGTAATTGCAATATCATATTAATTAATTGTCATAAAGACAAACGCATGTTTTAACAATAAGTCAAATATAATAACGTATCATAAAAACTTATGATTTATATTAACGTGAATAATAAACAAACAAAAAAAAAGAAAAAAAAAAATTATTCAATCATCAAGATAAAAATTACCTTACCAATGATTTTTTCATGAAAAATGACACCGGCATTGTTAATAAGAATATTAACTTCATCGTGTTCCTTTTGAATATATTTAAAAACATTTAAAATTTCTTCTTCATTCCTGAGATCACATTTCATAGGATAAATCGTGCCCGGTAAATTTAATGATTCCACTTTCGCTTTTAATTCCTCCAACTTGTGTAGTCTTCTTGCAATGGCAACGACCTTGAGATTATATCGTGCCAATTCTTCGGCAATTTTAGCACCAATCCCAGTACTTGCTCCTGTCACTAATGCAACTTTACCTGACCAACGTTCCATCTTTTTAAGACTTCTCACAGTTTCACGTTTAACGATGCCCGTTTCACTACTATCTTGAAGGCTTCTTCTCTCGCACTGCCTATTTAACGTTTCCCTTCCCTTCCCTTCCCTTCCCTTTCCATCCCTTCCCTTTCCTCCGTACGTCCCTTGAACCAATTATCGCGTCAGACCCAAACAACTTATGAGAAGAAAAAAAAGAACTGCTCGTTATAACTTGTTATTCCTTTTTCTTCTTCATACACATTTGTTGAAATATTACTTGATAAGTACATCATTTATGCTTATATATTTGAAATGTAATCAATGTCAATATATATATACATATATATACATATAACCTTTATAATAAGTATATGTATAACGATATTGTTTGTTGTTATTGTTTTGGTAAGCTAACGGGAAATGTTTCGTATATTTTCGAAACGAAAATCGGATAGAGAGGTCTCCGTGGTTTTAATGTAATTAGAATAAATAATTTAGAAATTTCGATAAGAATTGACGGAAGTGATTAGTGGACCTCTTCTTGTTTCGGTGCGACTAGTTATATTTGTTCTATACTTCTTTTAATCAAATTCTTTAAAAGTATCTTCTTCGATTTCTTTTATTAAGGCCGGCGATACGTGTAAAATAAACAACAACAAAAAATCGAATTTTTTATTTTCTATTTTTTTCATAAATAGTTAGTTTATCATCTTAAAAATATACCTGTAAATTTTTAGAATGAAATTACGTATTATTTATCGATTAGAAATTCATTTAAGTCGCTAGACGCGAACGCTAAACTTTGAACGCGTTTTTTTCGTAACGACTTGTTTTTCAAAATGTACTGAAAGATAACTCAAAAAGATTACAATTGATTCTAATGAAATTTAGCACACATTTTCTTTATAGTATTAGCTTTCAGTTGAACTTTAAAAATGTCACCAAAAATTTTCAAAAATTCCCACTTTTGACACAAAAACCCGTTAATAAAAAAAAGGGTAAAAAATCAGACTTTTTTTTTGTCTGAGTCGTGCCAATTTACGATTTTTTGACTTTTCAGTTTTTCCTTTGTTCAACTAGAAGATACATGTTTTATGAACACGCTTCGACCCTGTTTTTTTTTTTTTTTGTAATTTTACATTGCTGTAACTAAAGCTAAAAATCACCATGATTGATGCGTTTCGCCGCGAGGGCTTCAGAAGATTAGTTATTATGGCGGTCATTTTGAAAAACAAAAAAAAAGAAAAAAAATAAATTAGATTCTAATATTTTAATATGTAATGAATAAACCTGCTGAGTGTCAAAACGATTCATGTATTTCTTCCATTTTAAATAAATTTCTGAAAAACGATCAAAATTTAAGCGTTTACATGTATCGCCGGTCTTAACAACAATAATCAAATATTATTTTATTTTACGATGAAAATCTAATGATACCAGAGTTAATGAATTTAAAGCTCAAATATTTTCAGCTTTATCGCTGCTTCTTAACTAGATGGCACTTCAATCGAAATTATATAATGTGGTCAAATTTAACGCTCAAATTTAACGTCAAGCGTCAGCATGAAATCGCACCTTTAGGATTGATTGAATGTTCTGTTTTAATATTTATATAATAAATATTATTAATGATATTATAATTATTAATTATATTATATTATAATATTTATATAATAAATATTATATAATTAATATTATTAATTCATATAATATTTATATATATATATATATATATATATATATTTAATTTAATATGTTAAATTTATATTTATCATCAATTTGAATACACAGAAAAAGTTTGTTTTGTTACATCTTCTCATTCTGATTCTCTTTAAAATTTGCTTTCCTTATCATTTATCTTTTCTTCGAAAATATCACGCGATATTAACAAATACAACCTGACTCAGTGTTCATTTTTTCATAAAATCGAAAAAAAAAATATATTAAAACGATTAACTTATTTTTGTTTATTAATAATCAACGACAATTAATTTATACTTCAATGTAGAATTTATCAATATGACTGATAATTAATTAAACTCAAGTTAAATACAATGTAATTTTGTACATTGTAATAAATAGATAATTAAAAAAACAAAATAACAAGATGATAAATCATTCAGAAGAATACTGGATGAAGATAAAGAAGATTAATATGAAATATATAAGATAGTAATAATTAAACAAACTGAGTATATATAAAAAAGAAAACATTATAGAATATCGAATATATATAAGATGCATCATTGTACATTTCTTAAAAATAATATTAATAAATTAATAATTAGACTACGGACATTTGTGCTTATGAAAAATATTAAAATATACATTTATGATAATGTGTAGAAATAATTTGTTATCTTGTTTGATGTATGATATCTTTACCTGTTTCTTATTTTAAAATATTCATGTACCTAAATATTTATATATATTGAGTGAGAACAAAAAAATATAATATTAACTTAGATTATTGAATAAATTCATCGAAAAGTTTTGTTAACAAAAGTTTTGAAACAACATTAATGATGTTTTAAAATATCATATTACAATGCTGCGGGAAATATCCGATAATTTTGGATTAACCTTTTTATTTTTTTTTTTTGAAAAAAAAACCGATTTATTCCTTTTAAAAAATCCAGTCTGTAATATTTTGTCTATGTTCTTTTACATAAGATATGTAACTAATTTTCATATGTATCAATTAGCATATATTCTAACGTTGGTAACGCGTACCTGTAGATGACATTTAATAGTGTTGCCATTTTTTCAGCGTAAAATGAAACTTGAAAAATATTGGATGACTCTTATGAGCGATAGGTTTACAGATAAGATTAGTTAATATAACACTCCATAAACCACCGTAGTCTTTTTTACGTTGCGCAGCTGTTAAGATTTATGTCTTAGATGCTTATAGCGCAGGGCTGTCCAATTTGTGGTACTGTAGTCAGAAAAAACCCAGTGTTGTAATAACTAAAACTCGATGTAAACAAAATCGTAAACATTCTCAAAGCACAATACATTATATTTGATTTACTTAATTATTTTGTTTAATAATTATCGTTAGAATTTCATCAGAACTGAGATAAATGTGATACAACGAGCGGAAAAGGTTATATGTATTTCATATTAAAATAAAATGGCAACAGAGTTACTAGTATCTTGATCGGAAAAATGAAAAATATATTTTTCTTTAAATGAACATTTGTTCAGTCAGTTCTAAGTACTCGTATGATCACATTAAAATAAATCGATGTAATGGTCCAAGTTGTCAAATGCATATAATCAATTTGATAGAAAATCTCGATGTTTTTCATAGATGAATCTCGTCAATTACTAAAGCAGAAAAATTCGAACGAACACGATCATGTCGTGTCAGAATCCTATTGGTTTGGTATCGATCGACGTATAGAGAGTTATCAAGGTAGTTTGTTCGAACGTCAATCTTTCGGGTTAGCACGAGTACCCTCGAGATTGCACGACCGTCCTTCCATCTCGATTGGAAAAACGTTGAGTATGTGTATATATATATATATATGTATGTACGTTCAATTAATCATTATTAATTTCGTTAAATTAAAATTATTAATAAACATAACACACTTTAAAAAGAAAATCTTGCAATTCAAGTGCATCTTTACATCCAACAGATGCGAATTATAATTTTGTTAGTGGTACCTTTGATTTATTCAAAAGAAATAAAAAAGAAGAAGAAGAAAATGTAAAAACTGAAGCTTCGTTAAGAAGAAAATAAATAAGAGTGATTGAGAGAGAAAGAGAGAGAGAGAAAGAGAGAGAGGACGAGTGTGTCATCGTAGTTGCAATGAAAAGGTAGAAGACCTGCCGAAGGTTACCGAATATTGCCGAAGATAGAAGAAACTTGCCATGAAGGGTTCTTCAAGATGGCACCATCAGCGATATTTAGAACCTTCTCTGTCTCTCTATTTCTCATTCACTCGTACCGTTCTTCCTTCGTCTACCTTTCACTCTTTTATCCTTTCTTTCTTTCTTTCTTTCTTTCTTTCTTTCTTTCTCCTTATACTTTCGTTCTTTAGCGACCTCGAATGATACCTCAACCTTTTTACACCTCAAAACCCGATAACCTACATTTCGCATTTGTGGCCAAAAGACTTCGAGATAAAAATGTCTCTTTAATGCTCATACACCCAAGAGAGAGAGAGAGAGAGAACTATGCTTTTGCGCCTATAATCCTTTTTATTTGATTATTTTTCTCTACATTTCTTCGTATTTTTCTATTTTTTTTTTTTTGCAACTTTAAGATATATACCCGTGCGAAATATTTATTCACTTTTGTTGAATCTTGATAATCGATTTTTAATCGATTAACAAAATTCTCGTCGATGAGGAAAAATTTGTCAAAAATGTCTCATTTAGAATCGTCATTTATTTTTATCTGGTTTTATTTTTCAACCTTTTATTTTTGATAATAAATCTCATCTTTTTATTCCTTCGTAGTAATCGATTCTTCTTCTTTTTTTTTTTTTTTTTTTTTTTTTCAAATGTAAACAATGACGATAAAAAGAACCAACATTTTTTTTTTAATCTACCACCGAAATTTTTAAATTATAAGCATGTAGTTACACACACACACACACACACACACATAGTAGGTTTTATGTAGAAAATAAACGAAGGTTTCTCTTTTTATGAATATGAAAGAAATGTTGTGCAGGTGTGTGTGCAATATATATATATATATAGGCATTTGCAAAGCCGACTTTAATTTGCAATGTTTCATATTTGCCCCGAGGAGGATGCGAATCTAGCGACTTATTTGAGATTTTTTTTTTGGTTGTTACGATTACCGTTTTCTCGTCGTTGTCGTCGTCTTCATCGTCTTCTTCTTTCTTTCTTTCTTTCTTTCTTTGAACGAACGATTAGAATATATTAGAATATATTAGAATATATTATTATTTTCGATAAATAAAAGATAGTTTTATATTTTATTATATTATAAATAATTATATTATATTATAATAATATAATATATAACCATAATACTCCAGTTGCATTGTTGATATTTCTACTTATCGCTTTTTTACGTTACAGCGCGCCGACAGTTGAATTTTGGGCCTGACGAGAAACTCAACCGAAACAGGCTGGCCGACGAACGTGTTAAAGGATCGTTCAACTCTATTTTTATGTTCGTATCTCGTGGTGTTTTTATTCTTAAATGTCTATAGTTGTTGTTATATTATTATGAGAACAAAATGAAATTGTTTGAAGGCACAAATATAATGACTGAAATTTCGAATAATTTGTTCTTACGTAGAAATATAAATTCGTTAGAAAAATTATGGACAATTGAATGCAACTGCAAAGATAGAAGATTAAATATAAAGTGTTTGTAAACATTCGTTGATTCATCGGTTTACTATTGATCACGTTTTATAATTAAAATATTTAAAAAAAAAAAAAAAAGCACACAGATTTATTTGATCATAGGAATAAAATCAATTAAAAACACGTCTTACCCCATTAGTTTACTCGACAAGATTACGAACGAAAAGAACTTTCGTCGACTACCTTCTAAAGACGACTGAAATGATCTAACGATATTTCTATACATATGTTTACTTTCTTCTCTCTTACCTGAGTAAAATGTAAACACTCAAGACAGGTACAGTTTTGCCGTTCTATGGTAAACAAGTCGAATTCAACTCATATCTCGTAAGAATATTATTTTACTTAAACATTTTTCAACGACATTACAAATTTATTACTTATAATTATTAATTATAGTAATTAATTATCCTATGTTTTTTACAAACACATCAAATTGAATTGTACCTGTTATTATGAAAGTTATCTAAGTCATGTATCTCTTGTTTCGAGATATTTAATGGATTACATTTGAACACTAAATGAATTCTATAAAATATTGAGATAACAAACACTATCTAACGATTCATTTTTCACAATAACGTTTTCAAATTACATTGAATTTATTTAATTTAAAATAATGTGGTGATTAATAACTGATAAACTTATTTTTTTTTTTTTTCATTTTGACTTTAACCATTTTCATAATTATGGGCACAATTATTTTTATTCTGGTGTTGTCTAATAGTTTATTATCAAATCAAACGTGGATTTTTCATAAACAGCCGATATAATATTTTCTTAATTTTATTTAATATTTAATCTAATTATTAATATTAATTATGTGTATATTACTTTTACGAATTACTTGTACTCTCATAATCGTTGATGATGAGAGATCAGATGAAAAATCTCTTTTATACGATTGATTAATTGTTTTTATAAGTTTATTAATATTTAAATAAATCTTTATTAATAATTAATTGTTTCACTTGTTTCAATAACATTTGATTAATATTTAAACAATTTACAATAACCCAATTACCTTTTGAGAATCAGATAAAAAATGGAATTCAATCAAAAAGCCAACCAGCGCTATCTGGGAAACAAATCAATTCTTTTTTTTTTATTTTTTTTTGTAAATAAAAATGTAAATAAACATTTATGTTCCAGATTAAATGAATAATTAAAATAAAAAAAAAAAAAAAAACGTGTCTTATATAAGAAAAACTATATAATAACAGAGATAATCTTACTATGTTATGGTGTTCTGAAACTTTCGTATGGATTAATGTTGAACGTAACATTAATTGACTTTTTAATAATCTACTTTACAATGTGTCCTTGAAATGTTTGCAAAAGAAAAATTAGCCCATAAAATGAAGAGAGAAGTTGGACAGGACATCAGATTATTCGTATTTTTTTGGTCGAAAAACAATCGATTTGAATGAGAAAATTTGGGTCATGTATTACTATAGAAAATGCATTCATTCGTCATGGATAGAGATCTCCACCAATGGGATGGATTCCCTGTTACGTAGAGATTCTGTACATCAAATGTTTGTTCATAGATTACGAGTTTTCTTCTATCAGTTTGTGGTTTTTCTTCTCAACCTCTAGGAAAATGGATATTAATTACTAACCGGAGCACGGAGAAATTTCCTTTAATCGATTCCATCCCACAAAAGTGGCACGAATCATTGTCGTGGTGTTATCTATATACGTGATACGTAGGTAGATGGAATTTTTTTTTTTTTTTCAAGAGATATCCTTTGTCATCTTGAAATTGAAAAGAATTTCAAATTCGTAGTATCAAAAAAAAAAAACAGAAAGAAAGAAAGAAAAATCATTTTTCATAATCTTATCTTATCTTAATATATATACATTACGTGTGACGTTGTTTGTCCGCAATGAACTCTCAAACTACCAAACCGATTTGAATCAAATTTGTGCACATTGTATGCAGTTTCATTCAACTTGAAAGATAGAATAGTTTATATTTGAATTTATAATCGCAATAAGGCGGTATAAGGTAATTCGTTGACTTAAAGACGTGTGTATCGAACTGACTTGTGAGCCACAGCAACGCGTGGTGGGACACTCCTAGTAATTAATAAGAAGAAAAAGAAAAAAAAGACAAATATGAAAGAGTGATCAAAAAATTTCGTTCAAGATAATTTGCAAATGGCACAATAACAAAATCTTGATTTTATTTATCTCTCTTTTAGGGAATTTTTCTGCTCGTTATGAATTCTCGAATAGACGGAAGTATTGTTTATTCGACTTGAATGAAATCGTTGGAATCAACCTCACGAAGAAGGGACATAACTACGGACACTAACCAGAGATTTATTCGGTGAAAGTAAGATAAGAAGATATAAATATATATATATATATATGTATACATATATAGATTGCAATTGAAAGAGAGAGAGAGAGAAAAAGAGAAGGGGGTAGAGGGTGGGGTGGGGTGGGGAGGTTGAAAAGAAGAAAGGAAAAGAGAAGACTGCATTGTTGACAATGCATTAAAGGAATCTTCGAGGATTCTAGGATTCTCCATTGAAGTCTTTGGGTTTTTGCAAAGGAGACGTTTTACAATAGGCTTATCGATATCGAACTCTTGGAGAGGTTATTAAAATCCTCGACGATCACCTCGGATGCGGCGTTTCGTTGGTATAAATAAAGAAAAAAAAAGAAAAGCTGCATAAAAAAAGTGGTCGGTGTTATAAGGCACGGATGAATGATTATTTTCGTCAAAAGTTATAGATGATATTTAATATGTCGATACGAATGAAAAAAAAAAAAAATGAATTAAATAATTAAATCATTTTTACGTCAAATTTCACGAATTCGATATTTGTCTTTCAAATATCAAATCTTTCAAATCCAAGAAACATTAGGTGGATAAAGGTAACAAATAAAATTAGAAATTTTGATCGTATCTAAAATATAATAATCAATATAATATTTTTATTGGTGAATTATTAACTTAGAATGAAACTAAATAATGTTATTGTGTATGATATATATATATATATAGGAATTATTAGGATTTTTAGGGAAATTTTCGTCAGGCCACAGGCGTTGCTTTGTATTGAAAGTATAGTTAAACGTCAGTCACTGATGACTGACGTGGCCTAAAGAAAAAGTCGTACTTTGTAAAAATTCAAAGTCGATTTTTTTTTTCGAAAACAAAGCCTCAAACGAAAAATCACCCCCTTTTCGCATGTACCATCATTTACAGATCACCCTGTATAATGAAATTTAGATAATAATCGATATAATATTGAATTTTTCGATAAATTTCTCGTTGAATCGTTGACCCTTTTTTTGTTTTTGGTAATTATTTTTAATTGTTTTCTTATTTTCCAAATTTGTCTTCCTCTTTCTATTCTGATGAAAGAAAATTTGATTTAATAGCAATCACACAAAACTGGAATGATAAATCTGAACCGTATAGTAAGAATGAAAACGGCTTGATGTTTGGTGGGGAGTCTTGGATAGCAAGAGTGGTTAGCAGCGACGAGGGGGTTGAAACTACCACCTTTCTCGTCAGCTGTCTTCCACGAAGCAGCCAGTACGCGTCGTGGCTCGGCCACGTGCTTTTCGTGCTTATCATACTCACTCTACGTCAATTGGTTATTGTTGTTGTTGTTGTTGTTGTTATTGTTATTGTTGTTGTTGCTCTCTGTCCTTTTTTATCATTAAATAAAACAAAAATTTTTACCTTATTATTATTATTATTATTTATTAAATTGATTTATTTCATTATTGTTCATTTATTATCGTCAACTTTGATTATTATTTTTATGTTTTATTTTTTCTTTCCATTCTTCTTCTTTTTCTTTTTACTTAACTCGATGATCATCAAATGTAACATTCTTCATTAAATTCAATATTCAACATGTTATTGAAATTTATTAATCTATGGGATTTGTCGGAAGAAAAAATTCCATGGAATTTTTATATAATTATGTTAACCATCGTAATCGTTCGATCATCGTGACCATATATGGCATTCAAGGATCAATCGATTAATTTAACGCAGATTTGAGCGGTAAGTTATTATTTTAAAATCAAACTAATTAATATTATTATATGATACATATATATATATATATATTATAAATTATTAAATATAATTGTTTAACAAATTTTATTACAGATATATTATTTATTATATCTAAAAATGTGATATATATATATAACATTGTTTGTGATTATTATTATTATAATATTTTTTAAATAAATTTTAAACTCTAAATTTTTTGTTTCTTCATTTAATAATTAAAATTTATTAATTATGATTAATAAATAAATGTTATACAGGTTGAAAGGTATGTTAAAAAAAAAATGAAGTTATTTACGGTAGTCAATGTTGTATACTTTAATAAAGCTAGTAACAAAAGGGAAGCTTATGTAATTATCATGTTAATAGAATTGCATATAAAATAATTCAACGAGAGAGAGAGAGAGAGAGAGTTAAAGAGAATCTAAAGAAGCTTCTTAACACCATAGTTAAATAATTTGTTGCACGCAAGTTTTATATCAAGATCGTTATGAGAGAAAATATGTTGTACCACCCCATTCGAGTCATTCGAATTCTCTCGAGTATTTATCGAAAAATTAAATGTGAGTTCGCATCTTTAACAAGGGGAAGAAATAAAAAAAAAAAGAAAAAATTTCTAAACGAAATTCGATCGAAAGTTCAATTCGTCTAAAAAAGCAAAGATGGATTTCAACTATACCTTTTTTTTTTTTTTTTTGAAAAGAAAACAAATATTTCTCTTAGTTTTTCTAGAATAATAATAATAATAATACGTATGTGGTTTCCATTTTTGTAATTGAAACGTTTCAATTTATAGCAAAGTGAAACAAGTTTCGGTAAAAAAAAAAAAAGAAGTATTTTTTTATATAAAATTTGTGTGTAATTTTGAACGATGGAAAAAAAGAAACAATCGTTTTTAATTTTATCGAATTTACAAGAAAATTAAATACAGTTTAGTCGCGTGTAAGATATATTATATATATATATATAGACGTACAATAGCAAACTTGTTTCATTTAGTAAGTTTTATTTCTCGTTGGAAATTATTTTCTTTTTCTTCTTCTTCTTCTTCATCTTCTTCATCTTCTTCTTTTTCTTCTTTTTCTTCTTATTCCATTTTTTCTTTCATTGAGAAATACGTCACCGTTATTTTGTAAGATCTTATTACCGATCTTGAACAAGCTTTTTCACGAGATAATTAGTTTTCCATTATGAAAAGTACGAAATTCTAAGTGAATAATAATTAGATTTTATTGAACAGTTTACAATTATATCAAATGAACGTATCAATCTGATTTCTAAAGAAATTTTCACGTTAAAAAAGCCACAGCAACGTATGGTCGGGGCACCCCTAGTTACATATATAAATATATATATATATATATATATATGTAGATATACAGTTACTTGTATTTTTATCTTCATTTATTGCATATCTTGTATATCTTGTTAGAATTTATTTTTTCTACAAAAAAAAAAGATTTACAAGCAAAATCTGATGCCAAGGATCGAGATGTATGTAATTCTAAGTCAAGAGTTAAATTATCATGAAATGTATAAGCGTATATACGTGAGATAAAAAAAAAAAAAAAAAAAAAAAAAATAAGAAGAAAAAGAAGAAAAAGAAGAAAAATATTGAAAAAAAAAAAAAAATATTGAAAAAGTTATGCATTAAGTGCTTTGTTTTATCTCTTCTTTCAAAGATCGTTGAGCATTCAGCACGGTAATGGTAAATACGACCACTCGACATCGTCGTTTTTAAATTGTAGGGCACCATTAAAAAGGGTGTAGGTTAACGAGAATCGCCTGCAATAATATTCTTCTTCTTCTTTCTTCTTCTTCTTTCTATTTTTTTCTCTCTCTCTCTCTCTCTCTCTTCTTTTTTTCTCTTTTTTTTTTTCACATTACCACAAGCCACTTACAATATCGGTCAGCACGTTGATACGAGCACTCGGACAACGCTTCAAAAGATTTTGAGAAATTTAATTTTCATTCTAAAGTTAAGTAATAATAACACGAAATGCAAATGAACATTCTAATCAACATGAAGTATCATTTGAAATGTTTGTATAATGCGATTAATGCGCGTTACGTTTTATAAGAGATTTGTTATTATAATACGAAAATTTGTCTGAGTAATGTAACATTGTACAATTTGATTATTGTTCTTTATTTATTATTCTTCGAAATAATGAACAATTTTTTTTTTTTATTCTGATAAAATGTGTGTTACATATTAATATAAAAAAAAGAACTATCGTTGGTAATGTAATGATAAAAAAATAAAAAAAAAAAAAATAAAAATAAATGACTTTATTTTAACATAATATTATTTAACACATTGATACGAAGGAAATTTTGTTAAATAAATAAATAATAATAATAGCATAATCTTTGACGCGTTATTAGAAATTCGTACTTGTTTGAGCTCACCTTATACGAGAATCTATCGTCTAATCATCTATTGCAAAGGTTCAGCAACCTTTTGAATCGGAACAGCCAAAAATTACAATTAACAAAATTTCCAAGTTTTTTTTTCAAGAGCCACAAAATTTGTCCCTTTGCCAACAATAAATAGTACTCGCGTCATAAATAAATAAATAAATAAATAAATAAAAAACTAATCACTAATCAATTTATTCTCATCGTTGCCTAATCCTCAACGATTTACTAAACTTTTTTAACTAAAGAGCTGCAGCTTTGCATCCAAAGAGCCGCATGTGGCTCGCTAATGGTCTATTCATTATAAATTACACGTAGTACTTCTATCACTTAGTTTGTCTATAAAATCGTTAATAATTAATAAGAAAGAAAGAAAAACAAAAAACAGAGAAAAAAGGAATATTTTATTATTGTTAGGTTGTAGAGTTTATTAAATAATAAGCTTACGAGATAGATGAAAGGATAAAAACGATTAGGTTGAGAATTAATGAATAAATCAAAAGATGATCGTATCCTTTATTCGAGTAGGGCAGCAAGCACATCGAATTAATTTAATATACCTTGAGGCGTTAACCTGTTTCACAATTTTGGTTTTTCTCCTATGAATTCATTCGAAAATGTTCACGTGAATAATATTGCTAGATTTTTCTTTCCATTCATTCGTGGGAAGTAACAACGAAAGAAAATCAGAAAGAAATAAATGTTAGAAAATAAGATATATATATAAGGGAAGAAAATGAAGGGTGTTATCACACAACCAAATGGTTCCTTCTACGCACGTGTAATTGAAATTGACTGAGAGACGAGGATAAATTGAAAGTCTGAAAAAGCAAAGAAAATGAATTGCTTTCGTTCTTTCTTTTTTTTTAAAGACACCAAAAGCAAAAGTTTCACCATCTTCTTCTTCTTCTTCTTTGAATTCGTATTCTTCACGAGACATCATCGTTCAAATTCTACAATTGTTCTTCTTGTACAAACTCGCTAACTTCAAGTTCCTTCACACACTTTTTTTTTTTTTTTATATAAGATTGAAACTATCATTACGATTAATTAATTAAGAAACACTGGTATGAATGATCAAATTGATAATAAAATTTGATTGATTTAAGAAGCTTACGTAATATCACATTTTCGAAAATATTCAATTTGAAATTTGTATCTCGCTATATCGTACTGAAAATAATTGGAAACTATTTAAAACGTTCAGGTGAAAAATTAACACGACAATATAGCGTATTTTGTTAGCAAAGTGTAAAAAAAACAAAAACAAAAGTAAAATGAATGGTAGAGGAAGAGAAAATGACTACTTGTAAGGGTTTAACGAAAACTTTAACACGTTGGATAAAAAGAAAATGCCCATAGGCTAAATCGATAAACAACGAAAAGCTTTAAATAAGTAGAAAAATGTTTCGCATTTTTCCAAGACATTCGTGCGGCCTAAGTTAAAAAAAAAAAAAAAAAAAANTTTTTTTTTTTTCGCTAAATTAAAAACATTTTCGATGGAAAAAAAAGGTGAAATAATATTTGACGAGCTCAATCATTTGAAATAGAGAAAAAAATCTCTCTCTTTCTCTCTCTCTCTCTCTCTCTCTCTCTCTCTTATGCTGGTAACACCTGCGTCGTATACGTTACGATTGTTGAAGCGTAACCATCATCGGATTCACAGTCGGTGGATATCACGTCCAGTGTACTATTTACACCGCACTTTATTAGCCACTGTAGTATTGTACTTCGAACGGATCTAGTCGAACCGTATAAATAACAAATAACCCTTTTCAAAAGAAAATTCAATGAAATTTGGTTTGATAAGTTGTAAAGAAAGTCAATCTTTCCTAAAATGTCAACGTTAATATTACTTTATATCGTAGCATCAAATGAGACGTTTCATCAAATGCAACGAAACGTGCACGACGTTAAGCAAACATTTACGAAAATTTCGTCAACTTTCTATTCGTTCGTAGTAGTTTGTATTTGCAATGGGTTGTGCAATTTGTACGTAGTCTGAACAATTATGTATAAAATTTTTAAACATAAATTTCTTTTACACACACACACACACACACACACATTTTTTTTACCAAATATTATCAACAAACGGATATATATTTGAACGGTTATCTTTATTTTCTTTTTCTTTTTCTATTTCTTTTGTAATAACACGAAATGAAATTCTTTAGTCCTCCCATTCCCCATTCCCATAGGCTAAAAGATGAAAAGAAGATATTCGTGAATTCGTATTCGTACACACGTTCGTAAAAATCAATTGAAAATAAATCAAAATAAAATGAACATATATATATATATATAGCTATGTCTGACGTGAACATATTATATACGAAAGAAGAAAGAATAAAAAGGGCATGGGTAGTTTCGAGTTAAAGGACAAGTGTTGAGAACACATTGTAACGTGGGAAAAATGTTTTTTCCCCCAACCATTTCTCTTCCTGATTCTTTTCTTTATCGTATCTTTCTACAAATGGTTTTGTATCGTATACTCAACGATATAAGGACCAAAAGACATTCTTGTCCAGGTACGTACGTACGTGTACTTTTAGTTTCAAACGGAAAGACAGTCGACCGACCCCATTTTACAACTCTGTGTTTACCTCGAGCTCACTTGGACGTATCACTTTGTGCGCCTTTTGATTTCGATTTCTCACCAAGATGTCTCGGAGATTTTCAAACTAGATACATTTCGTATCACTTTTCTACACGTGCTCACACACACACACACATACACACACACATTTAAGTATTTACCTAGAATAATTCGAGACAATCCATGAAACGTTAGATAATATCTTTAATATTGTGAACACCTTGAAACATTTACGAAAAAAAAAAAATAATACTATCTGTGTGTGTGTGTGTGTTAATAAGAAATAATAATATCAGCATGTCATACGTAGTATGAAAAATCTTTTGACTTTTTCTTTTTGTTAGCTTTTCCTATCATCATGATATAATGTTTCATGTTGATCTTCAAGAAAGATCGTAGAGATTAAAATTCTATTACCAAAGTGTAAGCCCATTTAATCGTTCGTCGTTTGACCAGTTTCACCAAAATTCTCCACATAATCAGAAATTCTAATATAGTCCATGAGAGATATGGTATAAATTATATCAATTTGCTTACTTGATTGGTATTCGACGTAAACTCGAATAAAAACGATACTTTACAAAAGTTTTAATTGATACCTTTTTTATTAGAAATAAATAAATAAATAAAGAAGAAGAAGAAGAAGAAGAAGAAAAAAATAATAATAATAATAAAGTAAGAAAAGAAAAAGAAAAATCGTTGAGCAGTGACTAACCCAGGAGGAGGGAGTGAGAGAAAAATCGAATCGATATATACTCGAAGTTTTTATATTTGTTAAAAATAAAATTATATATATATAGACTAGGTCTTTAAATCAACGAATTACCTTATACCGCCATCTGTTAGAATGATATAAACTATCCTATCTTTCAAGTTGGATGAAACTACATATAGTTTGCAAAATTTTATTCAAATCGGTTCAGTAGTTTAGGAGTACATTGCGCACAAACAACGTGACACGTAATTTTTATATATATATATTAAGAAGATATTCAATGAAAATAACGAAAAGCATTAATTTTATTCATTTGGCATCACTCATTTTCCCCAACGGAATAGAATTAAATGCATTGCTATCTGTCAGGGATAATCTTTCGCGTCTTCGTGAATTTTCCGAGCTCCTAAAATCTCTGAAGGCTATCTTGCCAAAATCCATAATTTTAGATTCTGCCTACGTGGTACGTGGGAATGTTACAGGGATCGTACAGTAACGGACGCGGTAGAATAATCCGGGATACTGGACCCGAAGTAATTTTAGAATTTGATGGTATCTCTATGTTAATCGAGTTCGTTATTTTCATGCAAACGAGACACCTTGCTAGTCTCGTGTGCGTACCAACCTCGTAAATAATAACGATGCGATATCAAATGCACTTGCTATCCTTCTATCAAGGACTCTCTCTCTCTCTCTCTTTCTTTCTCTCTCTTTCTTTCTCTCTCTTTCTTTATTTTACTTTTTGCTTTCATCGAGAGAAAATTCTATCGCATTTAATGCGAAATCACCGTTCATTTGTATTATCAAATACAACATCGATTTACGTCGATGGATATAAAAAAAAAATAAATAAATAAATAAATATTCCATCACAATCTCTGCGAATGATTATACTACTAGCATCGCTCGTACATGAGATATTACACACACACACACACACACACACCGAATGAAAATATTTTCAAATAAAAATATTATCTGCCCTCCTCAAAAATCGAATCATTAACCCCGTCAAATGTTGAAATAATAATTTATTTCACATACATACATTTACATACAATTTTGTTTAATACTTTTAATGTATACATATTACAAAATAATATATATCTCTAGTAAAAAAAAAAAATGATTATTTTTTTTTTTTAAATCAATTATTACGGGAAGTCTCTTTTGAATAATCATAAATCATCCCAACCCGATGTTTCCAAACTAGATATATATAGAAGGGACGCGTTTTAGGGCATGGTACCAAAACTAGCATGAAAAATCGAATTCTCCGGTGTTCGGCATCAAGAGATAAGGATCGACCCGGATGTAATTTGGGATGGATACTTCTATATCTATATCTATATGTATGTATGCATTCGGGTTCAGTAAATCCATAGGATCTCTCTCTATCTGCGACTCGGAATGTGTGTACACTTCACGCTCCAAGTGATTCATACCTTCTAACGTGGAATTGCAGTACCTTCTGACGTCGAAAATGTCGAATGAAAGAGAGAGAGAGAGAGAGAGAGAGAGAGAGAAAGAGAAGGAGGTAGAGGTGGAGAAGGAGGAGGTGAAGAAGGGAAAGGGAGAAAGGGGGGAAGGGAAAAGACGACATCGGTTTTCCCTGAGTATAGGTACACTTCAAGATCCACAAGCAATTTACGCTCCCTTTTTCGCACAACGTTCTTCCTTCTTCTTCTTCCTCCTCCCTTTTTTTTCTATTTCTTTTTTTTTTTTTTTTNAAAAAAAAAAGAAGAAAAAAGAAAGAAAAAATCTTTAAAATGTTTCTTCAAACCTATAACTCACAGTTAACAAAGGATAAAGTCGTTTATTCTTTAAAAAAATGTATAAAGCTATCTATAAAACTCTCTTGACTCGTTTTATATTCTCGATATTCACTCGTATATATACTATATATGTATATATATATGTATTTATCATCCAACTATGTAGAATATTTTTTAGTAACCTCAAGAAGAAGCAGCAGCATGTGCATTATGTGATATTCTTATCGTAATATCATTTATAAAAGTTATCAAAAATATTTGTCTTACTATCAATCAATTGATTCTATTCCTTAATTGTCAAAATCACAGATACACAAATAAAAATATATTATTTATACTATGAGTGCCCCACCACACGTTGCTGTGGCTCACAAGTCAGTCCGATACACACGTCTTTAAGTCAATTACCTTATATCGCCTTATTGCGATTATAAATTGAGATATAAATTATCCTATCTTTCAAGTTGGATAAAACTGCACACAGTGTGCACAAATTTTATTCAAATCGGTTCAGTAGTTTAAGAGTCCATTGCGAACAAACAACGTGACACGCAATTTATATAAATATTAAGATTTATATAGTTAAAAAGTTTTATCATCGAAACTTCATTCTGACAAGATAATTCAAATTAATATAACGAATATACGATAATGATTGTAAAATGTACGATAATATTGACGCAATTCGTATACGACAAAAAAAAATAAACAAAAGTGACATGGATATAATACTAGTGAATATTTTGTTCACATAAAAAGACAAAAAAAATATATATATATGTATAAATGAATAAAATAATAATGTTGATTTAAAAAGTACTCCCACTTCCACTGTTATTAGGTTTACAATCTCTGTCGACATTAGGATTTGATAATTCTATGTCAATGTGTTCGACACCATTTCCAGACACCTGCTCGCAATCCATTCTCGCGTCTTCCAAATGATCGTTCGGTATTTCCTCTATTTCTAACTGTTGTTGGTCATTTTGATTTTGATTGTAATTCGAACGCTGTAGGACACGATTTCGCGAGGATGATCGTTTTCTTGGTCTAACCTTTGAACTTTGTCCCTTGTGTTCTTGTTTAATCGATGATCTTTTTCTTTCTGGAAATGACGAGCATTCCTCGTCTTAAGGAAAAAAAAAAAAAAAAAACCAAAAGATTTGTTATAATTCAGATAACAAGATAAATAAATATCTTGATTGAATCTTAACTGACCTCGGGAATATAATGTGTTATTTGAATTAGCCGATTTATCGTATGAATTATCGTCAGAAATATCCGAATCGTAATTAGAAATCTTCTCGTAAGAATGATCGTTGTTAGATCGTGATAAATCGTTGTCCATTATTTCGGACATTTTATTATCGTTAAATTGTTTACGTCTAACCGGTAACGTCCAATTGTCATTTTCCTCGTCCCTTCTACCTGTTTTTCGCCTTTGTTTTAACTTTGATCTAACTTTTTCCTTTGGTTCTCGACATTTCCGGCGATTAGTGGATTCTCTGTTTCTACTTTCAATCCTTTTATTACGATGTGTTTGTTTGCCAGTTTGTTTTTTGCTTAAACAAAGAAATAACATCATTCGATCAAACGATCGAAATACAAGATTTTCTCAAAAAGCTTTAACGTGATATTAAATTTTGGTGGTTGAGAAAAAGAGAAAAAAAATTATTCAAGAAATATATATATATATATATATATATGAAATTTATACCTATTGGAATTTTTAATAGATCTTATAGATCTTCCCGGTGATTCGTTTGACAATTTATCGTTTAAACCATCGGTAAATTTTGTATCTTCTGTCATGGATTGTTGAACGGATATCGGATTTATGCTGAGTAAAATTTTATATCTTCCTCCTCTGTGTCGTAACAAACTAGCATTGACTGCATGTTTTAGTGCACGACGAATCTGTTAAAAGATAATATTATAACTAGATATCTTTAGTTTGATCTTTCTGTTTTTTTGTTTTTTATATATTGGTATTTTTTTTTTTTATTTTTTTTTCATTTTACCTGCATCGTAAGATTCCTAAAAGATCCATTAGAATTTTGTCGAACAAAATCAATGATGTCCCGTACGGTAGAACCTTTCTTGTCTGAAAGATTTTCAACCGCATCAAGGACAACGCTCATTAACAACGGATTCGACGGTCGTACCATAATTTTTAATTTGTTTACGTCACTTTTTTTTTTTATCAAAAAAGGATTATAATAACGAGAATCTTACGATCTTATCTTTTTTCTAAATTTTCTTTCGTATTTATCATCGAACGAACGAACGAACGAACGAACGAACATTCCTTATATATATATATATATATATATATTTCAGTATCAAATAATTATCGTTCATTCGAATGGCATCTGTTAACAATTTGTTTGTTTGTTTTTTTTTTTCTTTTTTTTGTAACTGTTAATGAAAAATTAGTTTTATTCGAAACTGTTCGAACCACGAATTTAAATAATATTTTATCCGGAAAGTCATTATAACAACGATCACCGAACCAACATTTGTTGTTTCCTCACGTTGCCTGGCATTTTAAAAAATGAAGTTGCAGTTATCTCAATCAATGACTACAACTTCGTATACTTTTACAATTTTTTTTTCTTCTTTTTTTAAATCTCATTGTAAATCATTTTTCCTTATTTCATCTGCAAATAGACAATAAATATATAAATACTTAGCTATAACTTGTAAATCGTTATTGTCATCAAATTCGAAATTTAAATTTTGACCCAAGCACGAATTAGAACTTGCTACAACTTCTAATTGGACACTTTATGTGTTTACTCGTGTATCTGTTCCGTTGTTTGTATTCAACTATATAACTCTAAGATCACCCTTGTTACATCCATGTGCAAATTGCATTTCTGTCTATACCAAATGTTTCAATAATTATTAAGTAGATGATTTGAAAAGTCATTTCGTTTTTCTTTTATAAAAATCAAGATAATTTTTGCTTCAAAATTAAACCCTAAACCTTTCAAGTGGTCATAAATGGTTGAATTTGATCAATTTAACCTCTCATTGATCTCATGTGTTATTATTTGTCGATTTGCATCAACTAATGTGCCATTATTGCTTCAGCAAAAAATGAAACGACTATCCGAACCATCTAATATTATCATTTGATATACAATATTTGATCACAAATTTTTGATTTTATGAAAAATTGGTGAGAAATACATTTGTTAATAAAAAAAAAAAAAAAAAGTAACAATAATTTTCAACGTCATCGATATTTATAAATATGAGCCTACAATATTGATGTGCAACAAATGTCTGATAATTAATATTACTGTAACGAGGTATAATTTTTTTTTTTTTTTTTTTTGTTAAAGAGAGAAAAAGTCATTTCAAAATGAAGATATTAATGGCACAAAATAAACTACATATTCACGATAATATTTTTATCTTAAGTACACTAATATATGTGCTATGGCTCACAATCAGTCCGGTATACACGTCTTTAAGTCAAAGAATTACCCTATACCGCCTTATTACGATTATAAATTCAGATATAAACTATCTTATCTTTCAAGTTGGATGAAACAGCATACAATGTGCAAAATTTTATTCAAATCGGTTTAGTAGTTTAGGAGTTCATTACGGACAAACAACGCGACACGTAATTTATACGGTGACGGCCCC
>NW_015148979.1:759304-800798 GCF_001465965.1 Polistes dominula | reverse complement strand
CCCCCGTTTTTGCTATCACCGTTCTCAAGAAATCAGTCCTTTTTTTAAGACCTTGACTTCCTTCCCATTCTTAACGTGTTCTCGCAAATTCCTACGCTAAACGGATACCACGTAAGATTTGATCTCGATAGGTACCGCATAAATGGCCTGTCAAAAAGTAACTCCGAAAAAAAAGAAGGAAAGACAAAAAAAAAGGGGGGGAAACGCCGAAAATACCTCGAATCCGAGCGTTTCGTTAATCTAACGTGAAACATCTGGAAGATACGATAAAGAGTAATAATATATCATTTAAAAGAAAGAGAATATATATATATATATATATATATATATATATATATATATATATATAGGGGGAAGAAGAAAAGATAAAAGTGGAAGGGTAAGATGAGAGAAACTAAGAAATAATTTCATTTATCGTCTCCATTTGACTTTTCATACAACAATAATAAAAATATGTTTGATTAAAAATGATAATTTGATGAAAATTCGCTTAAAAAAAAAAAAGATGGGCGTTACAAGACTTTGACGTTTTTCGATAAAACTATCGAAAACATTTTGTTTGTATTTTTTTTTTTTTCTTGTCTTCATTATCATTCAATATGGCGTGTACATTGATAAATATATACATTGAAATATAAATACTATTTTTATGATATTTAAAAAATGACGAAGATATATATATATATGTGTCGATAACAAAATAATTTCTTATACTTGAAAGTCGCGTTAGAAACAAACAAAAAATGTAACTTTTAAGTATGGAGGGTAGAGGTAAGGAGTAACATCTTTGTATATGAAAAGTGTCCGTCGAAATCGAACCAATTGAGATGGCGCCACAATACGCAGAGTGTCAATTTTAAAAGAAACGCCAAATATTATTAGAGTAGGATTGACAAATAAACAAGGAACACAAATTTTACCCATAACTTCCTCATAAAATGAAATAATAAACAATCAATAAACGTACTATTTTCACAGTTCACGAAATAAAATCACTTTAGCTACACGTTTTCTCATAATAATTCTTTAAGGTTATATTTACTACATTATTACATAACTCGGCATACTTCAATTCGTTTAAAATTGCTACATTCATACCATACTGTACTACGTTCACCAGCGCCATTCTGGAAGGTTTTGTGAACTGTTATTTTCAAAAAACGCTGGACACTTTTTCACATTTTTTCCCATAAGAGATGTTACTCTTTACCTCTACCTTCCATACTTTTAAGGTTAATTTTTTCTAGTAACAAGATCGTATAACAACCCCTTTAAGATTCGACACGAGTAAAGGAAATAAATAAAAAACGTAGTATAGTTCTATAAAAATTATTCGTTTAATATTCTTAAACAACTACTATAACAACAACAAGAGAAAAGGATATATTAGTAAAATTAGTATTCATTGAAGATGAGGTGCATAAAACGATATAGAAAAGTACGACATAAGATCCAGAGGAAGCAACTTCACTTGTTACGGTCGAGAGAACTTGTCAGACCCTTTTGATCTTTCAAAGTGAACTAGCTCCTCTTTTCACGAGAGAAACGTTTCCGGTTTCTAGGCTGACAATTAAGTCAAACCTTCGCTTCTCTAATCGGTTCTTAATCTACCCTTGAATGCTGCTCGTCAAAAATATATTTCCTAAGAAAGGACTTGTTCAAAAAAAAAAAAAGTAATCCCTATTAAATCCAAAATTTCATTTAATCTACATATACTTAAACTGAACAAAATTTAATCCTCGGTTCACGCAAAATGGCTTTTTACTAAACGCCAATATGCATGAGTGGATTTTGTTCAATTTTATTGTTATTTAACAAAAAATCTCAGATAAAATTTATTAGTATTTTTGTTAAGTTTCTAATACATTGTGTAATAGTTTATTTTGTTATTTAAAATACTTTCATTTCAAATAAAATATAATTATTCAAACGTAGTAGTACTGGCCCTAAGAAATTCACGTTACCGATAAAGGATTACAAAAAAAGTTGAACTCTACGTCTACGTAATTAAATGATCGTATAGATGAGATTTACAACCTCTATTCTTCGTTCGCACAATGATAAAAAAGAGGAAAATAAGAGGAAAGAAATTAAGCGAGGTATGAATAGGCTAGCGTGAGCTTGGTGAGAAACACAAAGTAAGGTAAAGAAAAAAGGATGGAGTGGGGGTAGGACAAAAGGGTGTGAATTGAAAGTAAAAAACAAAATATAACACCAAATGTATATACATATATATATATACTTAAAATATATGAAAAAGAACGGAATAATAAGAAAAGAAAGAAAGAAATAAAGAACAATCACGGGTTGGTCCTTGGCAAAATATGTTTTACCTTTGTGGTCTTCATCCGCAAGCTCTTTTATAAAAACCCTGAAATAAAGCACTTTCAAGTGGTTTATTAAGTACGAAAAAGAAAAATAAAGGTAGGAAAATGGCAAAGAAAAAGAGAAAGTAACAAATGAGATAAAAACATTTTCAACTAAAGTTATGGAGGGTAGAAGTAAGGAGTAATATCTCTGTATATGAAAAGTGTCCGTCGAAATCGAACCAATTGAGATGGCGCCACAATACGCAGAGTGTCAATTTTAATGGAAGCGCCAAATATTATTAGAGTAGAATTGACAAATAAACAAGGAACACAAATTTTACCCATAACTGTTTTGTTATTTACATACTTTTTCATAAAATTAAATGATAAAAAATCACTAAACGTATTATTCACAGTTCACGAAATAAAATCACTTTAACTACACGTTTTCTCATAATAATTCTTTAAGGTTATATTTACTACATTAAAACATAACTCGGCATACTTCAATTCGTTTAAAATTGCTATATTCATACCATACCGTACTACGTTCACCAGCACCATTTTGAAAGGTTTTGTAAACTGTTATTTTCAAAAAACGCTGGACACTTTTTCACATTTTTTCCCATAAGAGATGTTACTCCTTACCTCTACCCTCCATAACTAAAGTAATCAATTAAATCTTTTATTAAATATAATAACATTAGAAAAATGTATGTATGTATATATGTGTGTGTGTGTGTGTATGTAATTAAGAAAGATTAAAGAGTAAAGAATAGGAAAGATAAGAACATGATAGACGTATCTCGATTGAATACATATATACCTACATAATCACGAAATCTAGTAAATCAAGTGATTGAGCTTCTTCACGAGCGTGATGGATCCGATTAATCACGGATCGTCCGTCCCTCTTTCGGTTCTAACTTACTTACCATCGTTGAAGTTAAACTATGGCATGCAGTACTACGATAACTTGATCAATTTCGAAATCCAGATCTTCGTTATCTACTTAGCACCTAACTAACTTTCACGTTTCTATGAACTACATGTAACATCTTCTAACCAGTAATTAGTATAAACCATCGTTACAAAATTATACACTTCAAATGATTACTACTATGATATACTACTCGTTTCTGTTATAAAAATAAATCGATAGAAATATTTTCTCATATTTGTTTACAGACTCACGATCAAAGCTGGATGTCCGATGAATCTTGAAGATTTTCCCATGGATACGCAAAGATGTCCATTGAAATTTGGCAGTTGTAAGTTAACACAAGATCGAATAGCATTTAATCGAACTTTTTCTATTCTCCCCTAGAATAAAAGCATCAATTAGTGACAGGGGTCCAATTATGGACATCTTATTTTATTTTAAATTCTATTGAATTATTTTTAACATAAATTAGCTTTTGTATGGTAAGGTATTTGTATTGGTAGTGAAAAGTATAAAATATTTATTAATGAAAGAAAAAAAGAGATAGTCTAAGTTCTTCGTTTAAAATCGAGACAAAAGATTTATCGTAACCTAGTTTTTTTTTTTTATTTTTTTTTTATACTAGCTAAAAATTTGGTAATAATTATCATTTTATAACAAAGTGTTCATATCTCGCGTGCAAAAGATTCTAACGCGTGAAATGCATAGATACATGAAGAAAACTATGAAGAGAAATATACTCTCGTTTTCTTAATTTTTTTTTTCTTTTTTTTTTCCTTCTACTTATATCTTGCTCTCAAAGTCTAATGAGAAGTAGGAGGAGAGGAGAATGGAGATAAAAAAAGAAAGGAAAATAAAATAAAATAAAAAAGAAGTGGATGGGAAGAAAGAGAGCATACTTCTCCGGTGAACTCATTTATAATCTCCTCGTAAGGAGATCTCGATGCTAGTTTGTCTCGAATAAAGTAAGAAGAGCCAGATTTATTTCTCCCTTGGAAGCTGTGCTCTAATGTAAAAAAAAAAAAAATAAAAAAAAAAATAAAAAACAGAACTAACTAACTAACATAAGAGGAGAAAAAAAAAGAAAAGTCTAAATAAAAATTCAAGTTCTCCCACGAGAAGGAAAGTGATCGATCGATCTCGTCATTCTCTTTTCTTCAACGTCTCAATTATTTCTTTCTTTCTTTCTTTCTTTTTAGTTGGATATACAACTCGCGATGTCATCTACAAATGGAACAACGATAGACAAGTTGCCATAGCGGAAGACATGAAGCTATCCCAATTCGATTTAGTCGCAAATCCTACTGCGAATCACTCGACAACTCCCTCTCTGTCTCATGGTGAGTAGAAAATCTAATCAACACAATCGAATCTAATTATAAAAATTGAGTTGCCCGGAAAGTTCATGCTGACCTATTTATATATATATATATTCGATTGAGAAATTGTTAATATATTAGATTACGTGGAAAGTAATTTCGTTGTATTTCATTTATGATGCTATGCTAAAAAAAAAAGGAATAAAATATTCAACGGATTGTTCATTCAAAGCAATAATTCCGGAGTCCGCGTAATTTTTAAACGGGCCAATAAGCTTTTAGTACAACGTATATTCAAGCACTTATTTAAATCGCAAACAAATTACGTATCACGTTGTTTGTTCGCAATGGACTTCTAAACTACTGAACCGATTTGAATAAAATTTTGCACACTGCGTGCAGTTTTATCCAACTTGAAAGATAGGATAGTTTATATCTCAATTTATAATCGCAATATTATTTGTTTATTAACAAAGAGTCATGATTATCTCTGTCTCAATCGGACTGATTGTGAGCCATAGCAACGCGTTACGGGGCACCCTTATATTGCTATATATTATTTTACACATTGGATCGATCCCCTTCGATACAATTATTTTATATACGTCGATACGAGACGATGAGAAAAAATTCATAAACGAGATATCTCGTAAACCGATCTCAACATTCGGTTTCAATTTTCCGGGCAACCCTAACACATACAGAATGTCTCAAATTTAGTTGATCAAACTTAGACGGCTCGGAAATTTGGTCGTCTAAGTTTAAAACACCCTGTACGTATTTTTACCTGCGTATATTTTTAAAACGATTAACCCATTTGCACCTGTAAGCGTAATAATCTGCAAACTATGACTGCCACTTATCACCGAGGGCGGAATAATTCGTGCGCGTCTTGTTCCAGCGTTAGGTAAAATATTCAAAGTACATTACCAACAAAATTCAACCTATTTTATTCCTGTAACATACCGGTATTTTTAATTGAAATTAAAAATTGTATTGAAACACAATTTTTATTTAATAATTTGAGAATAAAATTCAATTATCGATTAAATATCTTTAATTTATAAATCGTGCCGTTGATTATGACTTTTTTTTTTTTAATTTTTTTATTTTTATTCACTTACTTCACTGTCACAATTAACGACAATGAATTTAATTGCATATTTGAAATTATGATGCAAATGGATTAAGAAATAGAAGGAAAGTCATTGTCGTGAAAATTCACGAGATAAACTCATTGATAATATTTTTGTCATTTACACTTCTCTTACTTATTAAAAACTCCGAAACGGAAATACTTGATAAAAATAGCCTCGATTAAATGTTAAACATGTGTAAGAGACAGGAAGATAAATAAAACAAATGCAAAAAGACGAAGAAGAAAAAGAAGAAGAGATGTGAGTCTTTCTTCCGTAACATTGCCATAACATCGTTCCCTTCTCTCTTCTTTTGCAATCTAATATCCGGCACTCGTAGAGACTCCATCTCGAACTTTCTTCTTGAATAGCTAGTAAACAGGCAAATGACGATGAAGGTAATTGAGTAATCTCCTTTTCCCTTTTCTACTCTCTTCCTCTTTCTTTCATCTCTACTACTTCGTTAAAGAATATCGTTCTTCCTACATTCCTTATAATACAACATTCACGCTTTGATTGTAATATATCAACATTGATTTTTTTTTTTTTTTCAATTTTTATCAATTTTACATCGCCATCAAATTTCATTGATATCTCATCAACCAACAAAATGATCATATTAACGCGAAAAATATACGAGGTGTGTCCCGAAAAGTATCCGACCTACCTTCATATTTCTCTCCCGAAGTTACACTTTGTCGTCTGGCTTATGACATCTTTCAAAGTAGTCCCCATTTGATTGAATAACACACTCCCAACGCCCTTTCCACTTTTGAAAGCAGTCCTGATACTCGTTTTTCGGTATCACCTTTAAAGCGTTTAATATGTATACATTTTCATCATAAAAATCGTATAGACTACATAAGAATTATAAACATTTTCATTGGTGAGACTTTCATCTAAAAGATGTACACGTATATAATACATACAAACTATATATGCGAGAGATAAGTACTTTGCAAACAAACTCGTCCTGCAGAGAATCACACAATGCGACTTCTCTCCTTCGTTGTCCACATTTTCCTCGAAATAGAGTTCGATGTCTGATGTATTGTGTCGTAGCGTTCTCGGCAACTTGCCAATTCAACATCGAACGTTAAATATCAAAACGTGTATTTAACAATTTACATTTGGATTTTAGCGGAATACTCAATGCTATTGGTATATTTTCACCTGCAAAGACACATGGGTAACTTTTTAATACAAGTTTATGGGCCTTGCATACTTCTGGTAGTACTCTCTTGGGTCTCATTTTGGTTAAACAGAGAAGCTACTGCTGATCGAGTATCACTTGGTACGATATCATACTTACAATAAAATCTAGAATTATTTACTTTTACGATTTTTGTACAAAAAAAAAAAAACAAAATCATTTTTTGTTGTCATTACAGGTATTACAACTGTCCTGACGATGACCTTTTTAGGATTAGAAGCTAGAACAGATTTACCTAAAGTACCTTATCCTACTGCCTTGGACTTTTTCGTCTTTCTTTCATTTGCCTTCATCTTTGCCACGATCATTCAATTCGCTGTAGTACACTACTTCACTAAATATGGTTCGGGCGAGTGTTATTTCAGCTCTGATTTAAGCGACACCGAAAGCAGTTCCAGCGAAAACGAGGAAATCTCGCGGTCACCGTCCAAGCACGGAACGGTACGTGTATTTTCTCTTTCTCTCTCTCTATCTATCTATCTATCTCTCTCTTTTTTTTTCTCTCTTTCCTTTTCATTTATATTAACGAAATAAAAAGATATCTCTTCCTAGTATTACAGTAGGTCTCAAAAGTCGCTTTTTTACAACAACAACAACAACAAAACTAAATAAATATAAAAAAATCAATATTAATTATTATTGCAACATTATGTTTTTTATTTCGAGATATGAATCTTCAGTTACGATTTTACTTATTTAAAAAAAAAAATATGAATCGTCACTCATCTGTAAAATAAAAACAAACAAAAAATATGTAAGTATAATTTTTCAGTTCAGTTTTCAGCAACTTTTGGAAAAACTCGTGTGTGTGTGTTCGATTTTCATTTATAAAATGAATTTTATATAAAAATATAATTCGTTTTATAATGTCTATATAAAAGACGTACCTACTCTTATCACTTACGAGTGATGTATTATTTATCGATTTGAAAACGTAAACAAATGTCACTGTTCCTCTCGGGAGACGCGACACGATCCACAAAGATGTTTCGAGTAGACTTTGAAAGCATAGAGAGAATAAAAAATAAATAAAAATAAAAATTAAAAAAGGGAGAAAAAAAAGAAAATAACTGGACGAATATATGAAAATCTCGAGGCACCCGTTCTCGTTATTTGGCAAAGTTTTCACATTGATATATATAAATATATACATCGAAGCGAGCCCAATTCTAGGCATCACTCGTAAAAGCTGCGATTGAAATCGCTCTTTTTGCTAAAATCGCGAAACGTTTCATACAATGGCAACAAATATCGAACCCGTTAATGAGAATGAATATTCGAAAAAAAAGAGAATAACAATCAATTGAAATAGCAACAAAATATTGATAAGAGAATAGTGTTATACATATAGATTTAAAATAGATACAATTGTTTATTTCAGAATCGTCGTCAAAAGAATTCGGGTAATTCGATTCCTGGAAGTAGTAGAAATTTCACAGTTAACGGTGATGGTTTTATCGAAGTAATACCATTGTCGTCTGTAATTCCTGATCGAGAACGAACTATCAGCCATTGGCAACTACCTTGTGTTTCTTGTTCTCCATCGATGAGCCATCATCGTCGAGGAAATCCTCATCATCAAACGGTTCCAACTTTGACGCCAATATCGATACCACAGGCACAGGCTCAGTCTCAACCCAAACCTCAACAACCTCAACCTCAATCTCAATCTCAAGCTCAACCTGGGCAAGCGGCCCAGTCACAGCCTATAAAATCTTCCTCCCCTGAAAGGATCGATTCGCCTAGTAAAAAAATTCCACCAAGAAGAAGACGTAGACGTACGCCAAGATATAATTCGGTTTCGAAAATCGATCGTGCCAGTCGCGTCGTATTTCCATTATTTTTTCTCGCAATAAATCTATTCTATTGGTACGCTTATCTTTCTAGAAGCGAACGTATCAATTATTATAATTCAAATCCCAATGGGGCGTGATAAGACGAGAAGGAGCGTACGTTCGCTCCAATTTTTCTCAATCGTTACCGATCTCGCGAGATATGTAAAACAAAAGAATCAAATAGTAGAATCTTACTTGATAATACGATTAACATAAGTTTTAGAATCATAAATGGTTTACCAAAAAGTGTTCCTCTAATAATATACATATATATGTAAATACGTATAACCCATTGAATGTGAATTATTAATAATTTTAGTCACATCGTTCTCCTTTCGTTTAATACGAGAGCTAATCAGAACACCCAAGCTTTTTGACCTCGATATCGTCTAATCGTTGTCAAGTATTCCGTTAAAAAATAAGTGCTTGTATATACATATATACATATATATGCTTTTCTGAACTTGACCTCAAACTTAAAAGCCTTTAACATCTAAGAAATATGAATATGATTCTATCAGAACAAAGCTCGTATAAGATTTATTTATTATATTTAAATGTAATTATCTAGTAAACAAAAATTAATTCTATATTATTAAAAACTTGTTGAAAAATAATTGGAATATTGCTAGTCACAAATATATAACCGTTTTGAATAATTTCAATTATTACTTATAATAAGTCAATGTTTACTTTAGCAAAAATAGTAACCGATGACCTATCAATTATTTTCTTTATCTATAATAAAAATACATTTAATGATCTTTCTTGAAAAGAGCTCATAAATCTTGGCATCAAATGTTAAAAGCTATAACAAACTTCATTGACATGTTTGCTATGCTATTAAGATTATTTTGTCGCATTCATCAAAGAGAAAATTATCTTTTAAAAAACTAATACAACTAGCATGTATTTCACATTGAAAAATTATACGTGTGTCGTTCATCTATTATAGTCTTAGATGTCTTCAAAGTCAAAGTATTACGTTAAATATTAAATAAACAATATCCTTGTGATCCTATTTCTTCGTAATACAATATTTATACAATCGTGGCGTGGCGTGGCTTCATATTTAAAAAAAGTTACATAAAATATTAGAAAAACGATAACGGCAATATAATAAATTAGTTTTTATTGTGCGTAGATGAAAATATTTCTGAAATTAATACACAAAGATATTAATTTATTCTATTTTAGATATGTTCATTTTTATCATACATATGCTTATGCATATATACTTTCTAAACACGCTACTGATTCATACTATTATTCATACACCCATACAAATTATTAATGTTTTTTATATCGAAAAAAAAAGAAAAAAAATACAAGATTATTTTATTTAACGATAATAATAAAAATTGTTTACATCTATTTGTGCGCCATTGGACGAGTAAACATCTTAGTTTGTTTCTACTAATACTGACATAATATTTCTTTTACGATATAACTTTACTAATATATAACGAAAAGAAAAATCAGTTACAAAAAACAATACACATATGATGGAATTATAATGAAAGATGTAAACAAAATAAACATACCTATACATGTTAACAACATATATATATATATAAAACATGTAACTTGATCATAAATTATTAGAAATTAATATTAACTGTTTCTAATCGAACAGTTATTTTCAATTATTGGATAAAAGACTAATTACATCTGACAATTGATCAGTATAATAATCAGGTACCACAAGATCATCTTTTACTTGATCCAATTCTATGAGAGATTCTATATCAGATTTTGTGGTCACGCCTGATAATACAAGTAATGTCTTGAAACCACAACGTTTTCCAAGAAGAATATCAGTTTTAAGACTGAAACGATTAAATTATTTCAAAATTATATCATGGGCAGTAAATAAGAAAGCCTTAGAATACATATTTATTACATGTACACTGAGACATTTCTTACTTTACCTCCCTAAATGAGTAATATACTATTTCTCAATACTTACTTATCACCAATCATTAATGTCCTTTCAGGATTTAAGTTATATGTTTTTATAATATATTCTCTTAAGAATGTCTCTGGTTTGCCAATCATTATAGCAGATCTATTGCTAGCTTCTTCGATAGTTCTTATAAAACAACCGCTACCTATATAAAGGTATATAAAAGAGAATCGTATAAAGATTAATTTGTTTTATACGTAAAATAAAGAAATTAATAAAGGATGCATATTAAAATGTTGTTACCTGGAAATTTATTTGTATTTGGAGAAGGTCTATCCGTATCGCAATTAGTTCCGATGAAATGAACATTAGGATCTGCTAAGTAAGTAGTAGCTTTCAACAGTTTAGGATAGCTGAAATACTTATCAAAACCAACAATCACAGCGCCTACATCTGGATCTGGTTTAAAATTCTTTACTAAATCCAATTCATCTCCTTCCATAACATCAGGCTAAATAATATTATGATATATTGTATATATATATTGTATATTGTATATACATATTATTAATATGTTATAACATTCAACTGCCATACCTAATATTTATAATAACTTACTCCGACACCAAGATGCTTAATATTTACTTCTTCCAATTCTTTGCCAATTGCAAGACTTCCAACTATGTAAGCCTTTTTATTAAATTGTTTTTCTTTAAGATATATTGCTGCTAAAAATGACGTACATACTATCTTATCCTTAAAAAAAGAGGAAAGACTTTTATTAAATAAAATAGAAAATAAACAGAAGAAAATAAATCGTTTAAAGTCCGCGGAAATTACCAATGCAACTTAAACGTGAATTCTTGAAGATTTGATATTTACAATTAGATGATTAAATGGCAACAATTTTGATAGCACAGTTGAATAATAAATGATATAACAATGTATAAATAACTTCATCGCAATTTTCTCTACTTGTTGTTTTGTGATTTTGTTGTTAATTGATTTGACAAAATGAGAGACTTACATATTAGGATATTAAAATAATTGACAAATAAATAAACAAATAATTTTGATGAATCAAATAAAAATATGATATTATTAACAATACTCACTATGGTTGCTTCAAAACCAAGTTTTTTACATTTTTCCACAAATTCAGGTCTCGTTCTTGTATTATTATTGGTTATATAAAAAAATTGTTTCCCCAATTCTTTAAATTTATTTACAACTTCAGGTGATCCTGGTACAACCTCATTTTCTCTCCACAAAACACCTGAAATAATTTTGTATTATTTAACTATTAATAATAAATATATTAAGTCATATATATATATATATATATACAATTACTTACCATCGCAATCAGATAAAACAACGTCAATGGAATTCAAAAAGCTTTGAAATGTTTCTTTAGATAAAGATGTCAAATGTTTAGTCGACATTGCAAATACACCTATATATATTTCGATATTTAAATGGAATGAAATTAATTTTTACTAACTACTAACAACATATGATTCTTCTCTCAAGATTTTCTCTACAATAAACTGAAGTCTCAAACTATCAGCTTGACTAGATGCAAAACATTGACAAATTAACCTTGATTGGTTCACATTACGTAATAGCATGCTATGATATTATCTATATATATACATATATATTAAAACTCATGTAAGTAATTCCATTGAAGAAGATTTGTTTGAATATAACTTGTATCCCACATCAACGAAATAATTGACTATTATCTGCAATATCCGTATCTTAATAGATGGCACTTTATTCTTTACTTATATAATATTTGAATTGATAATCATTTCATATATAGTTTTGTTTATTCAAACTGATAATATCAAAAGATTTATTACAATAATAATAATAATAAAAAAAAAAATGATTATAAAAAATCGTTAAAAAATTATACCTTGTTTAATTAGTAATAAATTACTTATCCGATATTTCAACATTTTTATCTTATTACAACTTTATTATTACTTTCAGAATAAAAAGATACACTTTCATAAAAATTCAGTTAAATGATTTATTTTTAAACTGGATACGATTCCAATAAGTGATATATATATATATATATACATATATATACATGCAAGTGATATATGATATGCATATGATACAAGTGATGTAGTACTGTATATAGTATTATAGTAGTATAGTATATTAGTACTATAATACTATATAGTACTATATATAGTACTTAATATACTATTAGTACTATATATAGTATATATATAAAGTAGATAATATATATACATATATATATTTTTACATCAGCGAGTTAAATAATCAGTCTTTAAAAACTCATACATTTGGTGATTTATATATAATAAAAAAATATACAATTTAAGCAATAAATATTCTTGACTCACAAAATAGTATGATAATTTGTAAAACATTCGTCAAAAAAAAAAAAAAAAATCCAAAAAAATTAAAAAGGGTCATTTAACTCGTCATAGTAATTTTAGTGTTAATATAATAAATAATGTATATACTAAAATGTATAATATCTTTGTTTATTATCATATATTATTTTCTTGCTAAGATACGTCTTGACTTTGGTCATTTGTATAGGAATCCTGTGTAATTATTAATTCTATATTAGTTTCTCTTTTCAAGAGTTCTGCATCTCTCTTTTGATCAAATTGTAATCCAGACAGAACTGTTACCATACTCCTTCTGGGAATGCCAGCATCTTTTCTTATTTTACGTTGTTTAGTTATTTTTCTCTTAACTTTCTTTTTACTGTTTGTATGAGTTTGTATATGTTGTATTAATTTTGATTTAGCCGATAATTCTGTATTACATATATCGCAGATAAATTTTTTATTCAGATGATAATAATTAATGTGATTTGTCAAATTAGATTTATAAAAATATGATTTTTCACAATTTTCATATGGACATGGTATAACACATCTAGTTTCATTATGAGTTTTTAAATGATTCTTTAAGTAATTTCCATTTGCAAATACTTTTTTACATTGATAACATTTGAAATCTGCAAAAAAAAAAAATAAAAAAATAAAAAAATAAAAAAATTTACATTAATTGTAAGTAAAATAAATAATCTATCAAAAAATTTATATATATATATATATATATGTATATGCAATGTTTAATTGAAATAAGAAATATTCTATAAACCAGAAAATGGTGAGAATTAAGCAAATATTGCAAGTGTCTTATTATACGAAAATTCCTTAATCCAAACAGTTATGTCTCGTAATTAAAATTAAGATACTGTAAGTTCTATTACATTTATTTTTTATTAAAGTATATGCTGCATATGTATATGAAAACTTCTTTGTTGTTATTACTTTCTCTTTTACGGATTTAAGGAACTTTTCTACACAACCTTTTCATAGAGGTTGTTGTCTTAACGCCTCTGTGAAGTCAACAGCACACAGTGTTCCGAAGTGGTCACACCCATCCAAGTACTAACCATGCCCATCGTTGTTTAACTTTAGTAGCTATTCGAGAACTAGTTTTTTCAACGAGGCAAGGCCGTTGACTGCTTTCTATTACAAAATAGTATTTACCTTTAATATGGTGTGCTTTTTTATGTTTAACAAGTAAAATCCATTTAGTAAAAACTTCACTGCATAGTGGACAAGGATAACTTTTATTTCCTTTTTTGTGTAATTCTTCATGACGCTTTAAATAGTTCATAGTTGTAAGTTTTTTATCGCACTGACTGCAGTTGTACATAACATTATTATGTAGAGCAATATGCCGAATCAATTGACGTTTTTTAATAAATTTTTCATTGCATTCATTACATGTTAAAACATTATCATGCACACGTGCATAATGACGTTTTAGATTATAATAATTACTTAATGTTAGAGAACATTTGCTACATCTAAAAATAACAAAATTATATTAAGAAAAAAATAATAATCATTTTATATATATACATATATATATATGTACATTATTATTTAAGAAAAATACTTACTCTAATCTTTTTTTTGTAAGATTATGAGTTTCTATATGTCTTCTTAAATGACTGGAATTAGTATAAGCTTTGGTGCATTCAGGAAAATAACATTTGTAAGGCCTCTAAAATATATATATATATATAACAAAAATTAAAACTTTTTAATTATTATATTTTATACTAAACTAAAATATATATTTTAAAAATAATACCTCTCCTGTATGCAATCTTATGTGTCTGTCTAATCGAGATTGTTTAAAATATGCTAGATTACATCCCTCATAGTTACATATATATTTTCTTTCACTATTTTTACTATTAGTCGAAATATTTTCAATATTATTTATTTGAGATGTAGTATCATTTAATGTTTTATCAGAAAGATTTTCTGTACTTTGTTCTTTATCTGAACCCATTTTATATACCGGTGACTTTCACATGTGAATTTCTGTAACTTTCCTATTTTTAATTTAAATACAATATCTATTTATATAATATTCTGTATAATTTATTAAGATTTTTATAGAAAAATAAATAAAGAGAAAATATTTCACATTATATACTTACGTTTTAGACAGTAATATTTTTAAATAATTTAATTATGTCGAAAGTACATGTCATATGATATAAAAATTAAGGTTAACTTTTCGAATTGAAAAATTCATTGGGATTAATTTCTGAAAATATTCTATTTTACAATAGTTAAATTTTATCTATCGAATTAATTTCTTTTCACTTATATTTTAATAAAAAAAAATTGTTTTATTATTATAACTGAATTATCATTATATATCTTTGATAGAACTAAAATAAATATTTAAGAGAGTAGTCCAGTGATCCTAGAGACTTTAACTTGTCTGCTCGACACAGGGCTGTCAAATTATCGTACACTTAGAAAAAAATTTGAAATCTTTTGAATTCTGGATTTGACACTTCTGATTGTCACATTTGTAGAATTTTTTAGATTTTCAAATCTGCAAAAAGAGTAAAAGTACCAACTTTTACAAACTTAATGATCTTTTTTTTTTTTTAGATCCTCAGGTCTTTTTTCCTCTCTTTCTTTTTTTCTAATTCTATTTTTCAGGTTTTCCCTAACTTTTTATTGATTTCCAAGCTATTTTGAATTGTTACCTGGCTCTAGTCACAAAAAAAATATATCTAGTCACGATAACAAATATTACAAACTGTGTACGCTAGGGTGCGCTGCAACCGACAACCGAATAGGAATCCTATAGGAGGGATGCGCCATGTACATTGCTGGGGGACCGAAACTCGATATAAAACTATCGAACTTTCGAGTATAACTATGACCATGTACCACATTGAGAAATAAAAATATGTTAAAATAAATCTATTATTTAATTGTTTTATATATTTGTCTTATTATTATTAATATAATATATATAGTAGATAATTATATTTATCAAAATTGTATAAATTCCTACAAATTGTTTTGAAATTTCAAAATACTGTAATGCCTTTTATCAAATCAAACTTAATTAAGTCTTTCTTATTGAATTTATAATAATTTTTTCGTGTAACCTATTCTATTTTAATATAAATTTTTAATTATCATTAAATATAGTTCATTTTTTTTCTGTATTTGATGCAATTCATTATTTCATAATTATTTCAATGTTTGAATCATTCGCGCGCAAAATCGAGTTCCGGTTCCCCAGAAATGTACATTGCGCATCCCTCCTATAAGATCCCTAGATCGTACAATGCTTCAAATTATGTGACACGTACGATAATTATCGTACGAGTGGCATCACCTCAGAGTACATAACCTCACTGAACGAAAAGGATCATTCACTCACAATACGCTAGTCGTATTTCGTTATTTCGTTACCAAACTGATGTAAGTTAATTAATCATATAAATCGATCATTTGTTTTTTATAATTATTAAAAATATGACAAATAAAAAGAGGTAATATTTCATATATTATATCGTAAGTGTGAATACAAAATATTAGAAATTATATTTTCATTCAGACTTTTCAAGAAGAGGTTAAGTTTACAGCGTAAATTAAAACTATGCATGAAAAGGTAAAAAATATTGAAAAGTAATTTTTTCAATTACAACATATCACGAAGATATTTTAATTTAAATTGTGTTATTGATGGTACATTGTGCATACGATATTATTTCAGTATTACAATTATTTAACTATTTTAAATAATTATCAAAAGTATCATGTCATATTTCTAAATATGATCTAAATAAACTAATAGTGGTGAATAAAAAAAATACAATGGGTAGAACTTTACTTCAACCAGTGACAACTAAAAAATCAGAATCTTGTCAAAATTACAATTACTATGTGGGTAGTTCTTGTATGCAAGGATGGCGGATTAAAATGGAAGATTGTCATGTACATATCCTCTCTCTTCCAGATGACCCAGACACAGCTTTTTTTGCAGTATACGATGGTCATGGAGGTAATAATATTATTTTATTTTACTTAAGTGACATAGAATAAATAAACGTATAGATTTAGGTACATATATCAAGTAATTAATATATTAAATTCAAATTTAATTGTAATATATTTGTAGAAAGATATAAACAATTATTTACATTCAAATTTAAAACTGATAGGTACAACGGTTGCTAAAAGTGCTGAAAAGTACCTTCATGAACTCATCGTCAAGCGATGTGAGTATAAGGCAGGAAATATTGTCCTGGGTATACAAAACGGTTTCTTACAATTAGATAATGAAATGAAAATCAATTATGTATTTAATGAATTTTTATCAGGAAGTACTGTTATCGCACTGCTTATCAAAGACAATATTTTATATTGTGTAAGTTATTATAGTTAACGAACCATTTTCAATATATATTTATCTAATTCTTCAATTCACACATAAACATTTTGTATTTTGTTTAGGCTAATGCAGGCGATAGCAGAGCAGTGGCAAGCATTAACGGAAAGGTAATTGCACTTAGTCAAGATCATAAACCTACATTAGAAGACGAACGTAAAAGAATTGAGAATGCAGGTGGTTGCATCAAATTCAACCGTGTTAACGGTAGCCTTGCTTTATCCCGTGCTCTTGGAGACTTCAAGTTTAAAAATAACTGGTACTTGCCAGCAAAAGATCAGATGGTAACAGGTAAGAAATATTATAAATAATTGTAATAATACAAGTAAAGTATATTTAAATGTATAAAATATGTTTCCTAGCTCTTCCTGAAGTTAAACAATTTCTTTTAACGGAAGAGTGGGAATTTGTTGTCTTAGCATGTGATGGAATTTGGGAAGTAATGACGAACGAGGAAGTAGTCAATTTTATAAAGTCTCGCTTAACGTCGTCAACAGTTGTAGAAAATGAAATGGAAGGTGTTATGAATCCTAAAGAAATATGCGAGGAATTAATTAATTGCTGTCTTGCACCAGATATCTCAAGGGGTGCTGGATGCGATAATATGACAGTTATATTAGTGTGCTTTCTTCATGGGAAATCATATGCACATCTTATTTCACGCTGTCAAAAATCTAGTACAAATTCTTAGTCATTTATAGATTGATTTATTGATATTTCTTCCTTTTCTTTATATTTCTCCCTGTAACAAACGTTATTTTTTTAAACTATCGTCACTATCATCGTTATCATATGACACAATTTCTTTATATGACAACATAAGTGTATATTAAGGAAGTATTGATGTTACGAAATGGGGATGAAAAAACGAAAAGGTCGAATGATTAAGTATTACATTTGTTTTTCTTGTGAAAAACTTATAGGCTACTATTGTAGCTATGCTAATAGATCTAATTAAATAACTGTGAACTTTACTAATTGATTTTATAAGAATATTATTTTTGATTTTATTAAAATTAATTGAATGTCTTGAAATTATGCTTTCCGTTTGTAAACATATGAATTTCATTATGTACACAATTATGGATTCTTCAGGCCATAACTTTGGAAAACAGGCAGGCCGTACAATAGCTCAATTATAAGCTTATATATACAATCTAAAAAATAGACAAAAAAAATATTTTAATATAATTTGAATAACAATCACAATAAAAGACTGTAAGATTTTTATATTTAAAGTCCATAAAAGTCTTGTATAGTAGATAGAAACTGCTGCATTTGCAAGAGAATTAAGTCTTCCTGCAATTATTTATTTCTTAATGTACACTTTTGCGTACATCGTCGTTCAAATCAATTACACCAGCATATCCTCCGCGAAAACGAGCTGATAAAGAAGCAGTAGAAGAAATCAATGAAAGAATCTCCTGTGCCAAAATAATCAGCCAATGATATACTGAATGAACCTTCAAAGCGGTGAAAGTTACTTTTGCGTTCCCACTATGAACAAGTAAAAATTATAATAGATAAAATGTAATAGATTACTATTTTTAATATAATAAACGTTTATATTTTTACTTACTGAGTCATCCTACTAATTACTGTGTATTGAAGATATTGATCAGAATTAATAGTTTTAGCGCTGCCAAATTTATTTTGAGCTTCTCCTTCATCTGATGTTTTATTATCACTTTGACTATTATTTTGACGACTCATGAGACTGGATTGAAAATGTACACATGAGAGTTCAATTATTTATATTACTTTAACGTTCAAGTTTTTATTAATCCTTTTTAGTAGTATTGGTATATTTTCTATAAATGTGTTGTTTAATTCATTCATTAATTTGTATAGTAATAGTCAATTAAATGAATTTATTTCTTAAATTTTTACTTTTTTTTTTATGACTTATTTAGCATAAAAAAATATTGATTGAAATCATAATTTTGATCATAATATTATAATTAAAACGACATAATAATTAATAATAAATTAATAGTCTAATAGAAATATATATGGCAAAAACGATTGAATTAAAAGTAATGATGATAAGATAAAAGATTTTACTGTATGAAGTTTTGATATACAATATGAGATTTCAATTATATTTTGAGCTAACTGCGCATATATTATTAACATTAATACGTATTAATACGTACACATGTACGTAACTTTGATTATCTCTATATGACCATATTTCACATAGATTGTCGTAAAAAATAGCACTCATTATGCCTATTTATAAACTTAATTACTTATAAACAATACTATTCTATATATTATTATTATGAAAAATAAACGTTCCTTCTTAGAAACATGAAGGAATTAATTAGACTTTTTGATGGAAAAGTATCATTTGAAAAGTGATTATTAAAACAAATAATTTGTAAATAATTTAAAAAAAAAAAAAAAAGAAATCTAAATGAATATATACGAATCATTGTATTGTATAATGTCTAACAAATATTACGTTTGTAGAAATTTATAATTAAGGGTAGATAATGTTTTGATTAAAATGTCGATTTTGTACTTTGTAAGTATTTCCAAATGTTTATACTTTCAATGTATCAGAATTTTTATATCATAATTGTACAAATTATTGCTTGGTATAGATAATTTCTACAAGATCATAGACAGTTTCAGTCACAGATGTTCATTTAATTGTATCAATTCATTATTTTTTCATTACACACTTCAATATATAACATCCTTTTCTTTAAGATGGCATACGTGACTCAAAGTTTAAATATGTAATTCCTGCTAAATAGATAGTTTAATAAACTTTCCTATCTTATCAGTATTTACAGTTACACATCTCTTTTACGTTACCTACAGACTGTTTATCAAACGTGCAGGAGCTAGACTTTTGAAAATCACAATTTTGGAAATATTATTCATATTCTACTTATATTAATCTTATATTTAAGTGTTTGTGCTTATCCTCTGAACGTTTTGACTTCCTGAAAAAAAAAAACAAACAAATTTATTTGATGATATTTTCATAACGTCCAATAACAATACACGAAGTGTTCTATAAGGTATTTGTTCAAATGAACTAATTTTAAGAATATTACATTTAATTACATTTATCGTATATGTAAATATATACCTTCTTCATTGGTCATTTCTTTCGTGTCTTGTTCGTTTACAGTTCTTCTTTCATTTTTCATTTCCGTTATTGCATTTAACATAGCAGTAGTTGAATTTTTAACAGCAATATAAGATTGCTCCAAACGTTTTAGTTTATCGTTTAATTCTATACTGGCTGCATGGATTTGTTTCACCTATAATCATTATTAATATTGAAATATATTAATCGATATTTAATGACAATAACAATTTTTGATTTTATTGAGAAAATAATGTAACGATTCGTGAAAAACGTTAGGCCGTTGGACTGACTGAACCGGATTTATCATTTTTGTTTGTTTGTTTGTTCCTTTAGAGACCATTTTCTCACGAATGTCTATTTTATTTGAAATAGAAGTGATCTTTTCTCACAATAATATACCTGCTCTGTCAATGATGGTAATGTAGTTATTTGTTCAGATATTTTTGCATATTCTCCTTGCAAAGATATAACCTTTGTACTAACATTTTGAGTTGTATCCAAAAGGGAATTCAATATTTTCTAAAATAATATAACACATTAATAATAAATATATTAACAAATATAATAACGATTAAAAGTAAATATTATTTTTTAATCTAATCGCTATAGTTCATTCTAAGCTTACATGATCTTTTTTCTGATCTTCACTTGTCCATTGAAGAGTTCTTGAAAGGGTTTCATTAACGTGCGTCAAGTTATTTGTTACGTACGATATTGCAGCATTTAATTCTTCGGTTTTCAATTTGGTTTCATTGGTAGTTAAAATCTGAGGCTTTTGCGTTAAATTGGTCAATTCCGAAATAGCGTGCTGTAAAGATGAAATATGAAAATAATAATGGAATAATGAATAAATAATGGAATATTACTCATATATTATTTTTTGAAAAAAAAAAAAAGGTTTGATTTTCTCTATCTTGTCAAAATAATTGATATACAATAAAAACAAATTTGAAGAATTCTAAATGAATTCAGTGTTAAAAATGCAATAAATTTACCTGTATATTGGTGATATTTTGTAACACGGTAGTTTGAAAATTTTGTACACGTGTATTAGTTTCTTTCAACTTTGTTACGGTCGAATCCAAATCGCTTATTTGACTGCCCAACGAAACAACTGTTGTAGAAAGAGCTTTTAAATCTTTAGGAACATTAGCAAGTTCCGGAGCAGCATGCACCCATTCTTGAACTTGATGCAATCCATGTTGTATGTTCGCTAACTGTAACGAATTCTTATTATTAAACATATCAAAAAGGATATAACAATAATCAATAATTATAACAATTAATAATAAAATGATAAGAGATATTCACCTGAATGGTAACATTACTTATTTGTAGCCTGAGATCTGAGAGATGAGTAAAAATAATTGTTTGATTTTTTTGCAGATTTCTCGACATAGAATGGCATTTTTGCAAAGTATCAGGAACACCCTCATTACCGGCAATTACTGTAATACGATAAACATAAAAGAGCTCGTAATAAATTAATTTAAATGATAAACAACAACAACAACAACAACACAACGCTGTTGTAACTATTACAACTTGAATCATATGATTATTTGACATTATAATGACGATGATTACAAGTTAATCTTTAAAATTTATACAACAGATAAGCATTATTTTCTTCGGTCGTACACAATTTCATTCTGGAACTAATTGTCACATCTTCGTAAAATAATTTCATATGAAAAAGAACAAAGAAAAAAACAAAAAAGAGAAAACATTATAAATAGATGCTTGTATTATATTATAATAGATCTTTAAAATACAAAAACAATCAAAGGAATAATAATAAATAATCAGCATTATTTTTCAAATCCCTCGGAGCAATACCTTGATCCAATTCCGTTCTTAAGGCGCTGAGTTGTTGACGAACGTCAATAAAAAGCCATATTAAGCTAGCAGTAGCTAAAATAGAAGCACACGCCAAAAAGGCACTACAAGCCTTAAGAAATCCCGGACAGGCTTGGCTCCTTCTTCCTCTACATTTGCGACTGCTTCTTGTTGATGTGTTCCAATATTCTGAACGTTCGTCACTGCTATCTGTCAATAATTCCTGGTAAATAAATAATTTCTATATAGTCATTATTAATAGAACATCAAGTCTAATTAAATAATATTAAAACATTTTGTATTACATTAGACAATTATACAAAGAAAAATTTTAATATTGAATAATTAAATATTAAATACTAAAAAGTATTTCCAATAAACAAAATATACCTATATATTATTTAAATATGAGGTATTACAAATTTTGAATAAAAATATACTATATAGTGTTATATATATATATACTTTGATCTAATTGTCATACTAAATATTTTCAATACAAAATATAATAATTTGTGTTAATTATCTAAATATAAAATACTAAAAAAATTATCAATAAAATATACTAATGTTATTCGTTTAAATATGAATTACTACAAATTCCAACATTATTTATTAATAAATCCATTATTACAATACTCCGAAAATACGTTTTCGATATAATACAGTGAAAAAATTGCGATAACTTTCTATTAATATGATATTCTTATAAAACAATTTAATAATTCTGAACAACCCTCGAAACATCACGTGTTTCTATGACACACTATTTTGTTTTATTTCAAACAAAATAAATGAAATAACCGTGTGTTATAAAATAATCGTTTATAATATATGATATTTGTATAATTTAATTAAACAATAAATACCTGAGAACTACGTTTTCCAGATGTTCTTCTGGAAACAGCATGAGGAGGTGCAAGTGCATCCAATTCCTTACGTTTCTTCATTTTCTTCGTTGGTTGACGAAGCGGAACGGTAACCGCTACTGAGTCCATTTCAAGTAAAACCTCCTCCTTCGTCTCCTTTATTTACATATACTTATTATTCTTAAGGTAAAGTATATATCTTGTTGGGATAATATATATATATGCAATATATTTATATTATGAACATTAAAATTGTAATCTTTAAAAACGCTAACAGTTCATGGTGTCTGTTTTTTTTTTTTTTTTTTTCATTCATTCATTCATTCATCAGTAATAAATGTCCGATGTATTTCATCGCAAAATTTCTTCGTTTTTAAATAATAATTTAATTGATCCAAAAAAAGGACATATTTAGTCGAAGATATTATCTATTTTATATAAAATTAAATACATATATATATATATAATTTTTTTTTCATTTATATAAATAAATATATTTATTTATTTATTTATTTATTTATTTATTTATTCATGTTGTATTTCAAGCGTATGGCAAAAGAATCGTGAAGTTACACGAATTTGAAAGAAATTAATCAAGTCAAGACAATTGATACCGAATAATAAATGAAATTATAAAATAGCCAATTAATCGAAGATAAAAAGAAACATTTTCAACATTTATCTTTCTTCCACGTATATAGAAAGAAAATAAGAAACATTATTATAACAATGCTAACTGAAATAATAATAACTTATGCACACATATGTAAGATCCAACGATAAACGTGATTCATTGTTTAATATATCAATTTAAAATTAATAATATAATATAATAAATATTTATTATAATATTTATATATTATATATATATATATCTTTATAATATTTAATATATAAATAATATTATATAATTAATTAATTATATAATAATAAAAAAATATCTCATTACGAAATATGTGAAGAACAATATATATATATATATATTTTGTTTTAATGAAATTAATAAAATTAGAACTAGTTTGCGTCAAAGTATATTCGTATTACCTTTCGTTTAACACGAAACAATACTGAAAATGTATATTATACATAGATACAAATTGTTTCGTGGAAATTTACTAATGTGTGTAAGAGGGTATAATTAACGATTAACAATAACAACGATACGGTGCGATTAAACGACGATGCATTTACAAACCGAACATTGTCACAATACTGAAAGACTCTTATCATCAGATTGATAGTCAACAATAACAGAAGGTACGCGCGCTTTGTAGAAGAGCGCGCGAGTGCGCATCTTTTGGCTCACGCGTTATACATTATTCTATACTACTATTGCATACGTGTTCATTTTTCTTACTCTTTTTACAGTTACGTGTGCGTTTCTTTTTTTTTTTTTTTTACAATGTGTGTCAATAATTATTGCAAAAATCAAATTATTTTCTATTTCTCATCAAATTTTCATACGAAATTACAAATATGCATGTGAGTATATAGTCCATAAATTATGGATCACTTTTATTTGTATATGTTATTTAAATCAGTATATATATATATATATAAAATCATTCTGAAGACAGTAATAAATGTTGACTCATTGTGTATTTACTTATAAGGAAAACTTATTACGCACACACATATGAAAAATATAAAAACAATAAATACGACAAATGTCTGTAATCATATAACACGTGAGTATTTTACATTTATGTATGTCTCCTCTGTGTGTAGATGTGCGCGGTACCGTGCAAGTGCACTTGTTCAAGTTTCTCTTCGTGATAATTAACTGATTGCTTTGGTCTCTATCACGAAACCAAAGCCCAGTTGCTTTCCGTTTGTTACGAATGATAAGGAATATCAAATAATTAACCGCATGAGAGTATGAGAAGCTAATGACATTAATAGTAAGCTAATAATATTGTTATTTTTTGTTGGTGTTAAGAAATATATATATTAAATGATGATGACTATATTTCAACATTACCCCACCGGTTTAACGTTTAATTTTAATTAAATACTTTGTTATGAGAATAGAAACATAAGATTATAAGATAATTCCTACGTGAATATATTATTATTATTATTATTATTATTATTGGACATATATACTACATACTTAAAATCGTTATCTCGTTCAGATATAACGTTATCTCTAATTTTTACTTTAAACGTTCTTTCTCCTGAATGACATATTAATATATGAAATAAATGTAAAAAAAATGTATTAGTAAAATTTATTATAATATAATTGAACAAAGTTATATTGTAAAATGTTTACGAAATGTTTAAATGTTATTTATCATTAAAAAAAGAAGAACCAATGGTCAATTATTTGAAATAATATATATATATATATATGTTCAATTAAATTTTTATGTGAACACAACAGTTCGTTACTTTTCAAAAATAACTTAAAATTATTTAATAAAACAATAACGAAACCATCAATGGTTTTTATCATTAATTCTATCAATGAAGTAATATGTAATATTTCGATCAAATTTGTATATTTTTAATTATATTTCATCTAAGTTTTTAGTTTCGTTATTTTACTAAATATATAATATATAGGCTACTACGTTGATGTGTGATTATTATGACTTACGTATTTGACATATAAACTGGTGTTAAAGTTTACAACCAAATGTCTATCATATTAGTCATATTATCGTGGAAATTTTTTGTCATGAAAATGAACACGACAAACTAACAATACGTTAGTTAACAGGCAAGCTGTTATCTGTATCGCGAAAAACACTTTCGGCACTTGGACACACACGTCTCTCTTTCTTTCTCTCTCTCTCTCTCTCTCTCTCTCTTCCTCAATTAAAAAAACGCATTCGACCTTAACACCATTTGAATTAACGTGATATCTCTTGGTGATATGAAACGGTGGTATCGTTTTCTGTTATCTTTTCAGTCGCGTCTAATGTTAAGCTTCGCCCACGCTAGAAATGAATTATAAAAGTCTTTTCTCATCGATTCGACCTTTGTTGTATACAACTTGTACAAGAGGAAGGAAACACGAATAGAGAGAAAATAAGAAGACGATAAAAAAAGTACGACACACGTAAATCTTACAATTTTAACGTTTATCTTTTTAATACTTTTTTTTCTCTTTTATATATATTATTTGTATTCCTCCCTCGTTCTTCTTCATCTATTTAAATAAGAAATATCATTCGATATTGACAAAATAAAATTGCACAAATGAACAACAATCCGTGACACACCGTATTTTTCACCTTTGAAAAATTCTGTATAACGATCGATGAATTTTTCAATTAAATATCATATTTAAAATGACGATTACAATGATATATTATTTTATCTTTCATCGTAATCGATCGTAAACTGTAGACGTTCAGGTGAATTTTTTCTTTTTTTTTTTTTTTTTTTTAAAAAAAAAAAAGGTTGACTTTTGTGTTTGAACAGTGAAAGATATACGCGTGTTAAATAAGTAAGTGAATTTAGGCCTTGTTATATAAATCATTAAAAGGTGAAAATATTAAAACGACAATGCGAAAATGTACGAACAATTTTTGAGGAGGCCACAATATTATATCGACACATATACACGCGTCCAAACACACACACACACACACACACACATCACATACACACACGTTTTAACAGAATGTACGGGACTCGCCCGCCACTCGTCGTCGTCGTCGTCGTCGTCGTCGTCTCGTCGTCTCTGATATCGACTGACGAAGGGGTTGCTTTCGCACGAGAACCACAACTTTACTTCTACCGCTAGGGGTTGCTTCGTACGGTAAAAAAAACTTATTCCTATTATTATTATTATTATTATTATTCTTTATACAAATGAAAATTGTTAACAGTAAAACTATCGATAGTTTATGTATTATTATTTATACTCTATTCTAACAAATAACTTATTTTTAACAAAATGTATATTTTTTTTTTTTTTTATAATAGTTTGCAGATTATAATTAATTCGATATTCACCAGTTTTTTTTTTTTTTTAAAGATAAATAATAATATTTAAATATTAATAAAATGCTATCTATAATTAATGTAATATTGAGCGAAGAAATGAAAAAAATTGATTGTTAATTTGACTAACTTTTAACTGTAATATTTCCAATTGTTTATGTGTAATATCAAATAATTAATATAATATTATTTATTTATCATTAACAAATTAAATGTCAAATATTTCTAACGAAATTTGTAATGTATCTAATTTAATGATCATCATAATTAGTTTGATATATATTTAATCGATTAGATAATAAATAAAATAATTTTTAAAATAATATAATATAATAATATTTATAATTATAATTATTGTAAAGTTCAATGAAGATAGATGTTATTATTTTTAGAATTTTTAATTCAAATATTTTTAATTAGTCATTTGTATTAACAGGAGTTGATCAAATGATCCCTGCTGTCTTCAAAAAGTTATATATTTTATGATGTATGCATAGAAAAAAAAATCTATCTATAATGCAATAAGAATTGTTGACTTATCAAATAACACTATAACTTGTAAGAAATTCTGTTAAAAATTTGAAAACTGATCATGGTACATTTATTGTTAATAATAACGCAGAAAATACATTTTCATAATAATCTTTTAACGCACGTAATAATAGAGTAAACTTGAACAATGTTGTATTAGTATAAACAAATTATTCTTTTAATATTGACATAATTTAATTAATAACATAATTTAAATTTATTATATATTATTACATTTAATATATAATTTATTTATATTGTATAATTCAATATAAATTTTATATAACTTAATTTTTCTTTTTTCTTTTAATATTTTATATGCTTGAAATAAACACGTATAAAATGAATGATATTTATTTGTATTTTTATTTGTGTTTTTTATTTGCGAATGAAAAAATTAACAATTAACATACCATGGCTAGTAGAATCATTAAATGAAAATTCTACATTGAATGTTATTACTTTTCTTTTGTCTTTTTTCATTTAACTTTACAACAACCATATAACAATAAATATTATTTTTATTATTTGAGAAATTTTCCTATAACATTTTTACAACACAATTCTATCATTTTTCCATAGAAACTATCTTATCACCTCTCTGGAGTAAACAGCATAAAGTGTTCCAAAAAAGTCATCTATCCAAGTACTAATCATGCCCATCGTAACTTTAATGATTCTACAAGAACTAACTTTGTATTATTATTGTATTGTATTATTAATTACAAATTATTTTACTTATTCAATATTAAAACATTTAACTTTTATTCAAACTGATTTGTCGTTCTATCAGTTACAGAGTCGAGTAGAGTCGCGCGATAGGTTTAATATTAATATTAATATTACTCGTTAGCACTTAAAATTGTTGTTTTTTTTTTTTTTTTTTTGATAACCATCTATTATCTTACATTTACAGTTAAATAGATAACACTTATTTAAAAAAAGATTAATCTTATACATTTGTCAAAAGTATACCTAAGTTTAGTATGATACCTTTTTAACTGTAATATTATGAACTAAAAATTATTCACACATTGAAATGTTTGCAAAATCATTTTCATTTAATTCAAAACAAATCATTCATTAATCAGTTCACTACAATTAGTTCCAGAATGTTTTATTTGATTACTAAATTAATTAATGTTTACATATTTATTCTAACAAACATGCTATACGTATTCAGACGGAAACGTATTAACAAATGTTGTCAAAGTTATTTTCAATGTTTAAATATAACTTACCTAAGTTTATCGATGTATGCATCCTTTCGATTTCTCCATATAAAATTGCAGCTAGCCAGGACAAAGCTATCAACCAAAATGTTATTAATAATGCAATTATCCATAACAATATAACCCTTATAGGTTTCTTGCAACCACATGTGCTATTGCTTTGAACTTTGACAGTACTTCCTTGTCTATATCTTCTACAACATAAACAATATCTTTATAGCAAATAATATATATGGGAATAATGTAAGCAATAATTTATGTAAATATACTTATACTAAGAAAAGTAATAATAATTGACTAAGTATCAGTATTGTCATTTATTATTCTCACCGCTTAAATTGTTTTTTTCTTGGTGTTAGTTTTAAATCTGCTTCGTCCGTATCTGTTTCTGAAGGGAAGTCGAGTAAGTTAACAGTTTCCTTGTTTCCTAGCATAGCCTCTTTCTTGTTATTTAAAAGGTTCATTATTGAATTTGATATTAAATTAATAATTGAATGCACATCTTTACAATAATAATATACCGTAAAATAAGCCTTTATGATATGCAAATATTTAATATTATACGTTTCAAAATTAATAAATATAACTACCTTTATATTATATATACCTTCAAAAAGGTTTATTATAATTTATATCTATTATTAGTGAAATTTTAACGGAATTAAATTAAGAATACATTAATATACTTTTAGCATACACCTATTTTGACACACAAAGAAGTTGAGTAACCATTATTCGTCTATATAGTGCCATCTGTTAATGAAAATAAGTATTACATTTTTTTTAATGTTTTACTTATCTTATATCGGTAAAATATAAGTGTATTCTTTGATCGAATTGAAATTACTCACATTTTACAATTGTCGGTAAAAACTGCACGGTCAACTTATCGGTCAACGATGATTATTATATATTTTAATAAGAAAATAGAAGAAAAATTATCGAAAATTTGTAAGAGTATATTAAATCAATAAATTTTTCATTACTTTAATTTTCGAACAGCGTATTTTAGTATGTATTTATATGAACTAGAGTATTCTTACTTATCTTTGTTGAGATAATTGCTGTGCATGCGCATAACAAACAAAATACTCTCTCTATTAGAAAGAATAATATCGTTAGGATCGTGACATTCTTCGATCTTTTTTTCGATTATTAGACAATATAATAATCGATAGTACGTATGTAAATTAGGCTTTGTTAAAGTATGACGTAATGCGCTGACAAGAACAAAATATAATACCGATATGAATGACATTTTCTTTCCTTTCTCGGTATGAATTCAAATCAACCAATCATCGTCAAGTTATATGCGAGTTGCGAATGTCCAGTTGCGCCTCTTGCGGAAGACAGAGAAAATTGCAGTCAAAGTCTGATTAGAATTTGTGCTGCATTCGACAAGAGGAAAAATCAAAACAATGAACATGGCGGAGCCGAGCAACGAGGCTGCTTCCTCGAGCAGCGTTTTAGAGCAGGCCGCGTCGGTTGCACCGATGCGAGACGAGATTGAAAAGGTCGAGGATTTCCTCGAGCCCGACAAGAAGCGTCGTAAACAGGTGCGAGGCGATGGGAAAACCGAGCAGAAGTTGGAGCACCGATTGGGCGGCATCCTCTGCTGCGCAGTTTGTCTTGATCTGCCCAGGGCGGCCGTCTATCAGGTAAGTTTACGGTGCTCCTATCTTAAAAAAAAAAAAAAAAACGAACAAACAAACAAAAACGATGAAAGAAAAGCTTTTACTTATTATTTTACATTTATTGTGATATCTATTTTATTGCAATTTGAACTTTTAATCGTTTGTCAAGGATTTACTATTACATTGTTATTTCCTTATTCCACCCACGTTTTTAATCAACATGGAATATATGTCTATCTCTGGGCATTGTCCTTGCGTGAGACATTTCTTTATTATGCATATATGTATATTATTTGTATTTAATTTGTATATTCTGCACATGTGTACGTGTATACATTACGTGCGTCATTTTATGTATGTGTGTATATGTATATATAAATATATATATATATATATATTTATATATATGTATATATAAAATTTATATTACGACGTAGTTTATATTTCATTCAATTTTCAGCTATGGACAATTAATTTTTCAATGTTAATTTTTTAAATGAATGTCTTCCTTTCTTTGGTATTGACTTCTTAAGGTCATTGACCTATATAATAACTGCTTCAGACGCGTTCTCTAATTCGATTATAATTAGAATCCGTGGATAATTAACGACATTACATGAGTTTCTGGACAACGAGGTTTTCATGTGGTAGTCAATGATTTCTAATATGGCGAAAAATATTTTTTCTTCTAATATTTTGTTTACCATTTATATGCAATTTTTTTTATATTTATAATTATAATATATANATATTCTTTACAATTTTTTGAAACTGTATCTCATATTTTTTCCTTTTTGAAGAAAAAAAATTTTGTTGTCTCTCTTATCTGTTTTTTGTTTTTTTTTTTTTAATATATTCTTATTTTTCTATGTACAACTAATTTTAATGAATAAACTATCATCCAATGAAGAAAAAAATTGATCATTTAATTTATTTACTTTTTTTTGTTACATAACATTATCATAACGTGCCATCAAAATGGATATCTACAAATGTTAATATTATTCAATATATATATATACATATTGGATATTTAATTGGAATTAATTTAATATTAAATATCAATTAGATAATCTTCTCATATATAATTTAATATTGCATATCATCGGTGTATATATATACATATACATATATATATATATATATATATATATACATATATTTTTGTTTACTTATCTCTGGAAATATTATACATTATAAACCAAAGGTAAGAACTAAAGTTTTTACAGGTAGGTAAAGTTGTAATGCATTTTCAGAAGAAACCAAAAAAAAAAAAGAATGAATATAATATGTAATTTTGAAACTAAAAGAAAAAAGAACTATTGATTACTATGTAAATTAATTTGATAAAAATATAATGATACAATCATTTTCCAAAACTCTGTTTTATATTTAAATATTAATCGATCAATTGGATCATGAACGAATTTAAGAAATAATAAAAGCATGGTTATAAATAAAATATAATTGTACTTAACATTTCTAAATAAAATACATTTTAATAATATACATGTAAGGGACGCGAAGATAAAGTAACGTGTTTAAATTCCTGTAAATTTTTTCTTTTTTTCTTTTTTTCTTTTTTTTTCTTTTTTTTTTAATTTTCAGATAATTGCAGGATATTATTATTATAGTAGAAAATGTATTGTTTTTAAAAGTGATCGTTTATATGTATTTGTGTATATGTAGACATTATACGTGCATTAATTTACACTTGAATTATATCTTAATATTTATTACATTTGTATGTGATGTATAAAAAAATAAATTAATATTATACATCACATATGTGTGTATGTTATATATTAATTTATAATTGAAGATATATATATATATATCTATATTGTTTTAAGAAATATTTAACAGAAGGTTTCTTAATGATATAAAGAATTCGATATTATTTCCTATTATAACTAATTAATATATATATATATATGCATGCATGTAAGTACAGTACTTAACTTTGAAAAGTCCTGACAAAACCAAATGTTCTCAGTTAACTGTTATTGATCCAAATTTCCAATATATTGCGTAATTATTTCTCTACCTTTTTCTTTCCCTTCAAATTTTTTCGTTATATGTGTGAGAACACTTTTATTTTAAAAAGACATGTATTTTATATTTGAAAAATATATTACACCCGATGTTACTAACATATAAATATAGTTGCCTGCTTTTGTTAGAAATAATACTGACAAAAAAAAATATATATATATATATATAACAAGAGCACATATTAAATAGTATTTATTAAACTGTTTTATAGGCTAATAATAATAATGAAGTATAGTTTTAATTAACAAAGGTTACATATATAAATTAAACTTTTGTATGTTCCCTTGTTTATAAATTTTTATACAGTTGTTTAATATACGCATATAATTTTCTTTAGATAGAGTCATATTAGAAATCAATTAGTTATTTTTATGTCTTATTGAATCTCTCGAAAGAATAAATAATGATTATAGGTAGGAAAATTGTGTAAAAGCCTATTAAATTATTAGACCCACATATAATCATTTAGTACGTAATGTTATATTTGTCTTATATCGTCCATATGTTTATTGTAAAAAAAAAAAAAAATTATTATTATTATTAGGAAAGTCAAATATTATTTATCTGATAATTGTTATAAATAATTGCGGGAATAGAAATATCAACCAGTTATATAAAAACGGCGAGAGCGTGAGAGTGCGAGAGAGAGAAAAGCGAATTCTTGGAAAATCTGTACATCATGTATAGTTGAAGAGTATACAAAAAATAAATGTTTTAAAGGTTATTAGTTAGTTATTTCACATAAATAATCCCTATTCTCTTTTCCCATGCATCATCATCCTATTTTACTCCAATCTGTTGTCATTGATTGACAGCATTAGAAATAATATCATTGACAATAATAATGTCAATTCGTATAAGAAAATTTAATAACAAAATGAATAGATTAATTATTAATAGTATCCATATGATTTTGTGTTTCAGGTTATAAAACATCAAAATCATGGTAATATACATGGCTGTAGTCTTATTTTATTTTGACTCATTATTATTATTATTATTATTATTATTATTATTATTATTATTAAATTTGTAATTAATTTCTATCTATGAGAGAAGTATAGTATCAGCAGTATTAAAATGTTTATATTATGAATGAATATTATTTTTAAATATTATAAAGTTAAATAATTCATTTGTTTGTGAATTATAGTTACATTTGAAACGTTTAAACTGCTAATACATACTTTGCAGGTACATGAGATTTTCTTGCATTTAATTGAAAATTGTTGATTCATTTAAAAAAAGATCATGCACAAAGTACAGAAGATTTTTATATTAATGCTTGTTACAATGATGTTCACAGTGTACTAATGGACACTTGATGTGTGCTGGTTGCTTCACTCATGTCCTCGCAGATGCCAGGCTACGAGATGAATTGGCTACCTGTCCTAACTGCAGAATTGAAATCAGCAAAACATCTGCATCTCGAAATTTGGCAGTTGAAAAAGCTGTATCTGAACTGCCTGCAGAATGTCAATACTGTGCCAAGGAGTTCCCACGAAATTCATTGGAACGTCATGAAGAAACCATGTGCGAAGAAAGGTAATTATGTTCAAATACTACAGTGCTATTTTATTAAATAATTTAACCATTAACTTTTATTTTGTATTTTTTAGGATATCAAGTTGCAAATACAGTAGGATTGGTTGTCCATGGCGAGGTCCAAACCATGAAGGGCCAGAACACGAAGCACACTGCGTTCATCCTCATCGTACTGGAGCAGATGTTATGGAAGCTTTACGTGACATTGATGCTCGTACTTTAGAAGAACGTAGGCTCTATGACAATGTCTTTGATCTTTTGTCCTACGAAAAAATCACTTTCAATGGTCTGTATATGTCATTCATTAATATTTTCATACAATTTTTCTACATTTTATTCATTCTTTTTTGAACAATTTATATTTACATACATATATATATATATATACATATATAATTTAATAATTACTCATCTATACAAATATTTACTATATTTTAATACTTTTAATATTTTTTTAGATCTCCCTACTGTGAATAATCAAGTACCCTATTGTTCATTTTTGTTACTCTCATTCCTCATAATATAGGGTGTAACGAAAAATCAAAAAGTATAAAGAATTTAATTAATTGTAGATTTACAAATGAAGCCATATCGTACCGATGAATTCGTTCATAAATTGTTTTACGAAACATCCCGTTTTACGGCATTCAATAATCAATGGGTTGTGAAAGCAAGGATTAATAATAGTCAACGTGATCCTACTCAAAGTTCTGAACGAGACATAACTTATCAAGTATCTATCAATTATCACACAATTAAAACGTCCACATATTTTGTAATATGAAGAAACAATTACAAATAAGCATTCATTTCTTTTATAGTTGATCTTGAAAACGAAAACAACTTATCCACTACCCTTGCATTATTTGATATTGAAAGGACCTTTCGGTGATATGAAAGTACAGCCAAGAATTCACAGATTTGAATTCACGGAACAAGACAACGAAAGTCCATATTTGCCTATACCATTACCAGATACAGCAGAGTGCAATAGACTTCTTGCTGCAAAAGCAATTAGTTTCAGGTGAGCTACATTGTACAAAACTGATATTATGTTGTGTTCAATTAATTTATTTCAAACATAACAATACAGATTCCAGTGAAATACTTTTAAGAGAGAATTTTTCTTATTATTTTAGGTTAATAATGTTCCTCGCATCTAAATAAGAATATATTTGTTATCGTAATCTTACGACAATGCGATAACTCAATTTCTTAAGTATAATTATAATGAAAATGTAGATCACAAAGAGTTAGAAACATTTATAGTAACAATAATGATAAAGCTTATATAATATGATTATTAAAAAACAAGATGCTAATAACAATATAGCGAGTAAAAGTATATAATTGACAAAAAAAAAAAAGTAAGTTATTAATTAAAATATGATTTAAGGCAATATCATCATATAGCAGGTATTTGAAGATAGAAACAATTTAAGATAATACTATTATCAAATGTTTTTCTTCCTGCTGAAATTCTTGAATTATGTGTATTTGTAAATTCTACAAATCAAAGAAAACTATGATTAGAAAATAATGTAGTATCTTGTTAACTGAGTCTATTGAATTATATTCATGACTAAAAAACAAAAAATACATTTCTAAAGTAAGTTTATTTACAACTACTATAGTGAATGTCACAATGAGTTTGTTATCACCTTAATTCACGATTAGCAAACAAAACTTAATATATAGATTCACTTATTTATATACTAAGTGTTGTTGATGTAAAATCTTATATTATTGTAATTATATATATACATTTAAATAAATTTATTATAACGATAACGAGATCATAAATTATGTGCATATTAATGTACCTGTTCGTAACAACAGGAAAAAAAGAAAAAAAGTTCTTGTTGTGTCGTATTATACAGTTGTATGTTCTTTAGACAACTTGTTGTTGTCTTTCACAACAAGATTGTGAAAGAAAACAAATATTTGATTATGCCTTTCGTAAGATTTGGCGCAATAGTAATATATATATATATATATTTTTTTGAAGAGCCATTAGAGGATGATAAAAAAAGAATTTCTTAAATAAAGAGACAAGTGTGTTCTACGAAAAAGTATGTAACAATCATAATGTTATTGATAAAAGCAGAAACTACCTTGTACCTTGTAAATTGATATAATATTTTAAATCGAATAATAAGACCATTTTCAATCAGCTCTTCAAGCATTTAATCTAAAATAGAATAATAATAATAATAATAATCTAAGTAATGCAAATTATTTTTCAAATAACAATGCGTAGTATCCAAATACGTATTTACCTTATAGAACATAAACAAGATATTTATTTTCCTTCGATGAAAACACATGATAGAAGCACGCGCTCAATTATTCAACTTTTATTCATCGTTTCCTGTTCGTAGTAAACAAAAAGAAATTTGTTTTTTTTAAATGAATGTGCCAAGTGTTTCCTGGTTGGATGAACGCGTTATCGTACGATTTTATTTACAACGCTGTCATTGAATTGTCGCAATACGTCACGAAAGTTTATTTTATATAAGGAGTAGTTCTATTAGTAGTTCAGTTTAGTAATCTTCGTGGACTCTTTTCGGTAACACTTACAGGTGTAACTTGAAACGTCTTAAACGAAATTTAACAAACGTTCTCATAAATCTAATGTAATTACAAAATTCTACTCATTCAGTTAATATCCATAATTACTTGAACAGTTTACAAGGTTGAACGATATAACGTACAGTTAGTTCATAAGTTAGATTAAAGATATTTTTATTTTGTGTGTGTGTGTGTAATTGAAACAACGAACAAACGTGTGCAACGTGATAATTTTTCGACAATAAAAATAATATTGAAGATATTGATTGATTTTGATATATATATATATATTTTTTGTTGTTGTCTTTTTAATTACTGAGACTAATTTTTATTGTTTTATTATTCAATGTCGATGAATAGTTCCATTAGACGATGTCATCAATGTATTTCTTTGACAAGGTAAAGATACTACACTACTTTTTCTGTTCATTTCATCATTCTTCACTTTCTACAACTCTATTTTTGCCTTTATCTAATTTAATTGACTATACCTATATACTGGGTGATCCAATAACTATTATTATCTTACATATCTCTATTTTTGGTTAATTATCGGGTGATTCAATATTTATAATTTAAAATATTTCCGTTATTTTTGATTTTATAGAAAAATATTCCGGAAAAAACTATTATACATTATTTCAACTTTAAATATATATTTAATAACAACATTAACAATATAACAAAGTCATATTATTTCAAATATATATATATATATATATATAATAATAATAATATATTATTACAATTGAGAAAAAAATGTATGTCTTAAATTATTTGTTTCCTCTGATATTTTTTTCAATCATAATAAAATATATGGCTTCTTGCAGTTAGGTGAATCACCAAACATTACTTCCTAATCATTCTTTGGCCTTGTATTCTAATGTTTTTCTTTGATTTAAAATACTATAAGGAATCAGTTCATGCAAAAAAATATCAAAAGCTTTCATTAATAAAAATATTGACAACTTTGAAATCTCATCAAAGAATGATTTTAAGAACAAAGTCCTTGAAGTAATTTAACTTTGTAAATAATGAAGATAATTACAAGAGACACCCGGTATATCCATAAATGTGTAGAGAATCACACTTATAATTAAAAAATTTAACGAGTGTCTTCTCAATAATTGAAATTCAAGTATTAATTAACTAAATATTCCATAAAATTATTCATTTAGATAATTTCAGTTACATAATTTGTAAAATATTAATATAAAATTAAAAATAAATATTATCATTTTAATTAATGCTTGAATAATAAATTTAACCCTATCGTTTGATCATGGTATGTATGAAATAAAAATAATATCATGATTCACTTTTGAAATAGTTGTATTACGAAAAACAATTTTATTCGTTACTGTGTTGATCAGCTGATCCTAAAAACTGTAACAATATGGCGACTGTTTTATACATAGTATCATTGACAAGTTTGGACAAAAGCCATTTTTAACTTTTAAAACGTAATGACAATATGTATATTAAATTAGAGTGATTAAGATTTGTATTTTTTCTAATATATATATATATATAAATATTTAAGCAACTTTAAAATCATAACATTTCGTTTTAATGAATATTAAGATATGAAGTTGTTTGAAAAATGTGTCAAATCTGAGTATGTTTATGAACCTAAATGTGTCCTATTTTATTATTATTGGTAATAATTTTAATTTGTAATATAATTTATAATAGTATAATATTTATACTATTTAATTATAATTAATATTAATTATTTGATATCTTTTTTTTTTTTTTTTAAACAGACAACTGACAGATAGTGCAATACATAGAGAAGTGCAGAGAAGTGTAAAAAATTTGAGAAAAAAGTTTCTATTGTCCGTAAGGAACATAAGAAAGGAAAACATGTCGATGCAAAACCAATCAAAACTATTAACACTATTAAAAGATTATTTCAATAAATTTGGTTATGAGAAAAGTCTTCAAGTTATTTTATCTAAATATTGGGTCGAATTCATACAAAAGATAGAATATGTGCAAGGAAATACTATTAGAAAATTATCATTGGTTAACGTTCAAAAACAATCAGACAAAATATTAAAAGGAGATGAAAGTAAAATTGAAAGATCTAAGGATCTTACTTTAATGACAGAACAGGAAGAACAAATCAATGGAAAGACAATCGATAGTGAAAAGCTTATGCAAAAAATGATAGAAAGATCATTTCAAAAGGTATATATTTATATATACAAATAATTCATCAAAAATTATATGCCAAAAAACAAAAACAAAAAGATTTACTTAAGAAGATTCTATTAATTATTTACTTCTTTTTGTCGTAGGAAGATGTTAAGTCGAATGCTTCTAATGATAAATTTAATTTGAAAGAACAATCTTATACAATACAACAGATTATCACTGCTTTAATTTTAAAAATGACAAGTAGAAGAAAAGAGAGCAATTTAGTGGCTACGTCAAAGTGGAAAGTAAACATTAACAATAATATTCCAAAGCATAGTATTATTTCTCGAACGCGATATTTATTGAATAGTATTATAATAGCTAAATCGACTACATCAAAATGGAGAAGAATTGAAGATTTATTGACTCACATTGATCAGTATCCAGAAGCTCGACATTATGCGATTAAGGAAGGAGCATTAAGTACTTTACTAAGAATGCGACAGAAAACTAAAGATGAGCAAATTAAAGGTCTCATTACTTTTCAATGATTATAACTTTATTTTAAATCTATATATATATATATATATACAAAATATCAATTATTATATTATTGTCTTTTTTTTTTCTTTATATAGCTTCTATCAGAGAATCATTAGCGATAATGGGTTATGTTGATCCTCCAATTGGACGTGGAATCAGAATCCTTTCTATAGATGGAGGTGGAATTCGAGGTTTACTAGTGATACAAATGTTAAAGAAATTGGAAGAATTAACTGGAAAGAAAACGCATGAAATGTTTGATTATATTTGTGGCGTTAGTACTGGAGCAATTATTGCCACTACTTTAGGTATGTGTAAATTGTTCTCTTGCTTTTTAATTTATTATATTTTCTATAGAGATTAATCTCTATTTTTTGAAATGTAGTCGTACCAAAGGAATCGGATGAAGGTATTTGCAAGTAATCCTAAATTTCTGATATCCATCCCTGTTCTATAGTTCGCATTATCTCTTAAATAAAGATTTAATAATATCAAATTATTGTTTTAGGTGGTCTTAAGAGAAAATCGTTAGATGAAATTAATGAATTGTACAAAGATTTAAGTACCAGAGTATTTACGCAAAGTGCCATAAAAGGAACAAGTAGTTTAATGTGGAGTCATGCGTATTATGATACATCGTTGTGGGAGAAATTATTACGAGAAACAATAGGCGATAAACTTCTTATAAAAACTAATCGTGATTTATATACTCCAAAAGTATGTTCATCTAACGTATTGTTTTAATAAATATTTATATAAATGAGATTGATTTTTCATCTATCCAAATTGTTTTAGTTCTCTGCTGTATCAGCTGTAGTTAATCATGAACGCGTAATGGCATATGTATTTCGAAATTACACATTGCCGCATAAAGTTGAAAGTGAATATATGGGATCGCATAAACATGGATTATGGGAAGCAGCAAGAGCCTCTGCAGCTGCTCCTAGTTATTTTGAAGAATATAAACATGGTGATTACCTTCATCAAGATGGAGGTAATTTTCTTATGTCCAGTAAAAATATAATATTATAACATATATAAGAGAGGATTATGATTATTTTTAGGTATATTAGTAAATAATCCGTGTGCAGTAGCAATACACGAAGCTAAACGATTGTGGCCAAATAATTCGATTCAATGTGTCATTTCACTTGGCACTGGAAGAACTCATAATAGAATTTGTGATAATGATTCCACATCAGGAGAAGTAGCTATTTCAAGTTGGAAAGAAAAATTCTATAAAATATTAGATAGTGCTACTGATACCGAAGGTAAGATATTAAAACAAACAACCATTAGGGATATCAAAGAAAGTCTTTTCGTATTTTAAATATTTCAGTTTTTATAACTACAGTATGGGTTTTTAATTTTTGTTTGCAAATTAATTTAAATTCCATACAATTTAATAATAACAATTACATTGATTATTGCATATTTAATGTCTTACTTTTTTTTTCATTATTTTCATTTTTGAAGTTTTATATTAAATATGAAAAAATTTTCAGATAATCTCACAAGATTTTAAAGATTAATTTTCTATATTTTATAATAGTATTTTGGATTATTTAAAAATTAATTTATGAATAATCTTTTAGCTGTGCATACAATGCTGAACGATCTTCTACCTAATCACATATACTTTAGATTCAATCCATATCTTACTGAAATGTTATCCATGGTAGAAATAAGACCAGACAAAATAAAACAATTAGAGGAAGATGCACAAATATATATACGTAAGAACGAAGAGAAATTTCAAAAGGCTGCTGTTGTATTATCTCAATCAAGATCAATTCAACAGAAGTTATTAGATTGGGTTACGTTACAAAAAAGAATAGCTGGCTTTTAAAATAAATTAATAATAGCACTTAGCATTCCATACAAAATTACATCTTCATTAATATTTATATTTTGAGTAATGCAAATGCTATTTATAAATGTGACATTTATTCTACTTAACAATTACGATTTTATAATCATTATGCTGTAAACATTTAGCTTTCTATATATATATATA